>JAHWGI010000967.1:0-82223 GCA_029379305.1 Frankliniella fusca
ACTGTCCCCCTGGAGCTCCGCGCACGATTGCCTATGTGCCAGGGGGTCCGGCCGGCCGGCCGCTAGCGGCTTATGGGCGGCGCGCGGTTTTTCGCTTCTATCTCGCTAACCGTTCGTTGTAGAGGGTGGGTGTAAGCGAGCCGAATACGTAAAATGACCTGATCTTTCGATTGGCGTTGAGTTTTTGAAAATCCGACGAACCTACAACGAGTTATAGCGGAAAATGTGCCAGACCGCCCGGCCCGGCGCTCAGGTTTTTCACCTATATCTCGCTTCCCGTTCGTTGTAGAGGGTGGGTGTAAGCGAGCCAAATATGTAAGAAGACCTGATCTTTCGATTGGCGTTGAGTTTTTGAAAATCCGATGAACCTACGACGAGTTATACCGGAAAATGCGCCGGACTGCCCGGCCCGGCGCGGCTGGTACCGGGCCATTTGGCGACGGCGGCGACGGTCTTCCCCTCTATCTCGTTACCTGTTCGTTATAGAGGGTGGGTGTAAGCGAGCCAAATATGTAAGAAGACCTGATCTTTCGATTGGCGTTGAGGTTTTGAAAATCCGACGAACCTACGACGAGTTATACCGGAAAATGTGTTGGACCGCTCGGCCCGGCGCTCGAGTTGTTCGCCTCTATCTCGCTCCCTGTTCGCTTAGAGGGTGGGTGCAAATGGCACAGATGCGTAAAAAGACCCGGTCTTTCAAATAGCGTCGCGGTTTAGAAAATCCAATAAAACTTGCGACGGCTTACCGTGGGAAATGTGTAGAAAAACTGCGTCGCTCCGCCCAGCGTCGTCTGTTCTGTTGTCTGCTGCAGATGTTCATCCCCTTCTCCTTACTCTAGGAGCCGGGGCATGTGATGCAAAAACATTTTTTATACAGATATATGTAAAAAAATGCACTTAAAATAGTTGTGGTGGAAATATGTGCTCTATAAGTGTGATATATTGACAAAATGTTGATTAAAGTTGCTCATCCTGCTGCATTACTAGCTTCCTCATATTTCTGCCCCTTGTCTCCTTTCCTATGTGCAATATATATATATCCCTTGTGCATGTTTTTTAACAAGTGCAAAACGATTTTCTGGCGCCAAAGCTATAGAGCAAATAATATTTTATCTGCAAGTGGATCTTTAACCTTTGTTTTCAAAATGCCTGACAGATGTGTGGCATATAACTGTAAAAGTGGCTATGACTCTGACAGAAATCACAGAAAAGCCAATGGTTTACCTCAGCTGACACAATTTAGGGCCCCACCGGTAAGAATAACCATCGTCAGGTAGTCAGAAACCTGTTGCGAAGAGTGTCACAGTGAGAGGCGGCACTTTAAATGATAAACATTTTTATGATAGCAATTACAGTGGCCGCTCATGATTACTGTTTTTATATTTTGACAATAATATTATTTACAATGGGTTGCAGATACATTCTGTGTTCTTGATGTCATTGCAAGCATGTTCAAATCTGCCTGTTGCAATATAGCTCTATGTTGTAGAAACATAAAAATGAAACAGGAATGCATCATGGTTGAAACAGGAAATATATGTTTAGCTTGATGGCCATTTAATATTTCTCCTCAAAATGTATTGCTGCCAAAGATGCCATTGATTTTGCATATATTTCCTGATGATTTGAGCTTGCATTGACAACTTGAACTGAACCTGGAAACAAGGTAATAAGTGTTGGTTAAAGTGTGGTAAATAAAATTGGTAAGTGAAGTCACTATAACTTTGGTGATGGTATTAGCTTTCTTTTGAGTAAAATATACTTACGCATTTCTGGAAGAGAAATAAATGAGTGGATTTCCAGATGGCCAAGATCAATAATATTTCAATTTTTGAAATATTCCTCTTACAAAGGGGATGGACTATTAATGCTCACATCAAATTAATTAAAAATAATTTTGCAGGGTATGCTGGAGAAATGGGAGGCTGCAATTTCTAGGGGTGGCAATTTTAAAATGAAGCCATCTCATACAGTGTGTGAGTTACACTTTGATGATTCTTTTATTATCAAGCCTAAGCCCCTTCTTGTTGGGGGGATAGATATCAGCCTTCATGGAGGAAAAAAGAGCTTGGCACCAAATGCTATTCCCACTATTTTGGAGGGGTATCCAAAATATCTAATTCCAAAGCTTCCGTCCAAGAGATCATGCTCAGTTCCACGTAAAAAATCAGATTTGCCCTCCAAAAAAATAAAACTTAATGAAACCCAAGACAATGTGGAAGAAATCAGCAGTAATGAATGTGAAGATGCCATTCCCTTGCAAGAGGAAGAAGAAATCGTAGCAATTAACCCGTTACCTTTGCTGGAAGCTATATATGCTGATCCTTCTCTTGTTTCCAAACCAGATTCCTGGCTCATTCACAGAGGGCCCACATTTGTTTCACTGGTGCATATTGATCCATCTGGAATTCAAATTGACAAAGCGGTAAAATTTGTAACTGGTGAGAAGCAGCCTAGCATATTCTTTCATGGATACAAAATTTTGGCAGAAGAAAAAGTACATACCTTGGAAGATGTGTCTTCTATCCTAAAACGAGTGGACAGTATTTCATCTTTGTGCCCTGGTACAGGATTACAAAATGTAAGATCAAAGGAGTGCTTTTTGTTTCTGGAGCCTTCTGGGTCAAAGAATAAACCACCCCCTCGATGTGCTGCTTGTGCCACTAAAAGAAGAGATGTTGCAAAGTCCATCAGGCGAAACCTAAGAAAAACAGCAGCCAAGAGGAAAAGAAATCAACAAAAAAATGTAACTGTTAAGATATTTAAACGTCAAGTGGCTTGTAGAGACAAAAAGGTATGTATTGTATTCTGTACAAATTCTATTCTGAAACCAAGCTACTTACAGAGTTGTTACTTTAAGTTTTTTTGTTAACTTCTTTCATGATAATTCCAGATCATATCACTGAAGCAAAGTATTCGCGTACTTCATGACAAGTTTCAAAATCTTGAAAGAAAAAAAATTGATGATTACGTTGCTACTATGCCACAATCATGGCAATCAGCTATTCTGACCTGTGTGGAGGCAGCAAAAGCAAAAAATAGCCATGGAAGAAGGTATACTGCTCAGTGGATTTATGAATGCGCTCTGCTTCGTATTAAGTCTCTTGCTTTGTATAAAAAAATGTTGAGAGACAATTTCTTACCGCTTCCGTCACTAAGAACTCTTCAAAGATACATGCGGAAACTACGTCCTGCATATGGGTTCAATGAAAACACATTTTCACTCATCAAGGAAAAAACTGTTCACATACCTGAACCACAAAGACATGGTAAGTAATTAATACTTCTCTTTACTATTTAAAAAATAATTATACCTGAGACTGCTTTGCTCAATATTGTCTTTTACTTTAGGTTCCCTTCTCCTTGATGAGATAAAGCTGTCAGAGGGATTGAGCTTTGATAAGCCTTCCTTACAAATAAAAGGATTTGTTGATTATGGTCGTCATACACCAGACGCATTGAGAGATGTTCCAGCCGATCATGCCCTGGTGCTCATGTTTCAAGGCTTCCAGGAGGCATTTTATATCACTATTGCAGCATTTCTAAGCAAGGGAGCAATAAAAGGGCCTGACTTGGCAAAAATTATTCTGGAGGCTACCGGTTTATTAGAGGAATCTGGGATGTTTGTGGACTGCATTGTGAGTGACGCTGCATCCTGGAACAGAAACATGTGGTCTAAATTTGGGTTGAAAAAGTCACAATATGAAAAAGAAGGCTCCAGAAAATCTTACCAAGTTGATGATGATGATAATGATGACTGGAGTGAAATAGATGACCCTGCTCCACTGGCTTTTGCTACTCAGAAACAGATAGCTGCTAGATCTAAGAAAAAGGCTCCTCGCAAGAAAAAAAGAATCCAAAAAAGTATGGAAAGCTCGACAGATGATGAAGAATTGCTCTCTTCCTGCACTCATCCTGTAGACAACCAGAGGAGACTTTACTTTGCATCAGATTTCCCACACCTCATTAAATCTGTGAAGCAAAGAATTGTAAATGCTGAGGAATTAGAGGTAAACAATATCAAAACAAAAATTATCTTATCTCATAAAGCTACAAATTTTTAATTTTTATTATTGACAATTTTACCTTGCCTCCAGACACCAGACGGCAAAGTGAAGCTGAACCACTGGGCCATAGTCTGCCAAGAGGATGAGAAGAGAGGAATCAAAGTAGCTCCAAAGTTGTCTAAAGCTCATTTTCAGAGTGAGACCTATGCTGCAATGAGTGTAAAGTTAGCCTTTTCAGTGAGTAGATAAAAATATTTGTTGTTACTCATGAAGTATTATTTTAATTTTTTTAGACATAATTTAAATAACTAACCTTATTGCTTTGGATGTTCCAGTTTTTTAGTGAACAGGTTGCAACTGCCATGGAGCACTATAAGACCTTGGGTATTTCTGGTATGGAGGACTGTGCGTCAACAGTTCAATTCATACGGAGAATTAATGTTGTCATTGACTACATGAATTCCAATACTAAGAAGGATGGCTTAAAAGGAACAAATATTCAGGAAGAGAGTCTTCAAAGTGTTCCCCCTGTATGTGTTGTTTGCCAGAAAGTTCATGCACTTTATTCTCCACAAAGGCGTGGCACTGCTAGAGAGGTCTGTAAAGAAATAAAGAAGAAACTCAGTAAAAAAAATTAAATAAATAAATAAATAGATAGATAGATAGATAGATAAATAAATAAAATATCACTTTTTTTAAGGCTCTTACTGATTTTTTGGAGTACTTAAAAAGATGGGAAACTTCCGGAGTAAAAAGAGACAAGAGGCTTACTGCTTGTGCTGCCTTTGGGTTAAGAGTCACCATCCAAACTGCTCTACATTTGAGCCTATATCTTATAAGGGACCTGGGATATGAGTACTTCATGACCAGGAGAATAAATCAAGATGCTCTGGAGGTAAATTCACAATTTTTCCTAATAATAATAATAATAATAATAATAATAATAATAATAATAATAATAATAATAATAATTATTATTATTATTATTATTATTATTATTATTATTATTATTATTATTATTAATACCACTGCTATTATCATTGTACTACATTTTGTTACAGCACTTTTTTGGTGTGATTCGGCAAGGTTGCGGGGCACATGGACACCCTGACCCGGTACAGTTTATACAGGTGTACAGGCTAGCATCTTACCGATCCCTCATAAAGCCACCGAAGGGCAGTAATGTCACTGGAGGTGACATGCTTCGATCACTTCTCTCAATGCCCGATGTGACCGCTGAGCAAAACAAACAGAAAAGACTGGATTTAGAGAAATCTCTCGATGAGGCCTTGGATGCAGGCGAAGTTATAGACTCATGTCCCTTCTCTGACCATGACTACTATAAGAACAGTACCATAGATATTTCGGCGTTGAAACACTTTGGTGGGTACGTGGTGAGAAGAACGAGGAGGTTTACTTGCGCCAAAAGCTGTGACCAATGCTTTGAGTCTCTCCGAGCTCCTGCAGATTATCAGTTCAGAGAAGAGGAGGATAACATAATTCACAGTCGCTCTCTTGGTTATTTGATAACGCCTTCAGATGAGGTAATGACTATTTTGGAAACTTTAGAGAGGACTGTCCTGGAAGTGTTCCAAACTCGCCATCTTCATAAAGATTTATTTGTTGAAGGTAACTGCATGACATAAAATAGATCATTGAATTTAATGTGAAAACTATTCAAATAATATTCAATACTTACAGTGATGGATCAAGTAAAGCAGAAGTCCTTTAAACAAATTGGCTGTGAAGAGCACAAAAGAGACATCACAAAAGCTGTGATATCCTTTTACATAAACACCCGTCTTATTTTCGCCTGTGAGGAATACAACAGGAGATTATCAGTCAATGCTCACAAAAAAGTCAAGGCAAAGCAGCAGCAAAAGATGTTTCGTCTTACCTGTTGACTGTAGAGTCATAGTAGTAATCTTTGTATTTCCAGGAGATTTCATTTTTCTGTTCATCTTCTGTCAGCTTTATGGTTATAAGTTCCATGGTGATTAACTCATACTCATACTTCAAAGTCTTAATTTTAAGAAGAAAACACAGAGTTTTTATGATAAAAAAATTATTCTCTTTGCATTGATGGCAAAGATTAATATAGAAATCCTCGCAACCACATCACACAATTCGCAATACCGGCGTTGCCCACTGCACTGCACACAGATTCTTCGTTCCCGTTCCAACTTCGTTCCGACGGTTCCCACGCCCTCGCCTGTCACTTTTTCCCACGCCTCTGGACCATGAGAGGAGGGCGCCCCTCCTCTCGCGCTGGACCAATCAGCAGCACCGCTGTAAGATGCGTAGTATTGTCTTCTCCCGCGCGCGGAATTAGATTGCAGAATCATAGCCACATTTTTGTTGCGAGTTTGTTCTCTCTTTGATTGAAATACAAACAGTCGGTCAATATTCAACTCCATAATAGTAGAAAAGAAAACAAGGGGAAGACCGTCGACCCAATAATGGCCCGGTACCAGCAGCGCCGGGCCGGGCGGTCCAACACATTTTCCGGTATAACTCGTCGTAGGTTCGTCGGATTTTCAAAACCTCAACGCCAATCGAAAGATCAGGTCTTCTTACATATTTGGCTCGCTTACACCCACCCTCTATAACGAACAGGTAACGAGATAGAGGGGAAGACCGTCGCCGCCGTCGCCAAATGGCCCGGTACCAGCCGCGCCGGGCCGGGCGGTCCGGCGCATTTTCCGGTATAACTCGTCGTAGGTTCATCGGATTTTCAAACACTCAACGCCAATCGAAAGATCAGGTCTTCTTACATATTTGGCTCGCTTACACCCACCCTCTACAACGAACGGGAAGCGAGATATAGGTGAAAAACCTGAGCGCCGGGCCGGGCGGTCTGGCACATTTTCCGCTATAACTCGTTGTAGGTTCGTCGGATTTTCAAAAACTCAACGCCAATCGAAAGATCAGGTCATTTTACGTATTCGGCTCGCTTACACCCACCCTCTACAACGAACGGTTAGCGAGATAGAAGCGAAAAACCGCGCGCCGCCCATAAGCCGCTAGCGGCCGGCCGGCCGGACCCCCTGGCACATAGGCAATCGTGCGCGGAGCTCCAGGGGGACAGTTTTGGGGACCCGTTTGGCTCGCTCAGCGCCGGGAGTGCCGCCACCTCTCTTAATCCACCTTGCACGTGGTGCATGGACAGGCGCAGCGCGCGCGAGTGGAACGCACCCGCCGGGCTCGCGGGGGCGGGGGGCGGGGCCCGGCAGGCGGGAGTGGCAGCCTGACTCTGGCCCCCATCCTCTTCGCGTCGACCATCTGACTGACTGACTTACTCGTGCTGCGTCCGAGGTGCTGATCAGCCGCTGAGCCTGAGGCTCCCGGCCCGGTCCATATGTTAGCGAAAGGGCGCGACGCGGACGCGGCCCGCGCGCCGCCGCGGGGTGGTGGGGCTGAGCTTGGGCGAGGCGGTGAAGGTGACGGTGACAGGCGGCGGAATGGGCTGGCGTACGCCCAAGTATTTTGCACACACAAACACGTACAGTCCGTATAGCCACGTTCGTCCTCCCCTGCTTCTGCTTCTTCTTCTTCTAGCTCCTCCTCCATCACAAATAGTAAGACGGTGCACGGGCACTGGGGGAGGGAAGGTGCGGCTGCGGGGTGCAGTCACACATACATAGTACTGACGAGGGGTCCTTCACTCAAAAAAAATCAGGATACACAAAACAAAAATCAGCAAAAAATCAGAAAAAAAAAAATCAAGAAATAATCAGAAAAAAAAAAAAACTAGTAAAAGTCAAGGAAAATCACGATAAACCAGAAAAATCGGTGTAAGCCTGAATTTTTAGTGAAAGACCCCTCGAGTACTGGTCTTCCATTCTCACTGTTTTTTTTTTTTTTTTTTTTTTTTTTGATTTTTGACTTAAAAAACAAAACAGTAATCTGCAGCCACCAGTTTCCATTTTCAAAAAGTTAGGCCCACCATGTCATGCCATTTGCATAGCAGTAGTCGCTCGCTATCTTAATAAATCAGGTCGAGTTGTTTCGAGTAAGCGGGCGCGTTGATTACTAGACTTACTTCACACTTATTAATAATGACATTAATTAATGGTGGTTCTGAAGGTCGGGACGGGCTGGGCTGGGCGAGCAGGCCAGGCCCGCCCGCAGGGAAGTACTCTACCTAGAGTCACCTTGACTTTGGGCGGCGTGAGGAGGAGTGCGGGGCCGGGCCGGGCCGGGCCGGGCCGGGCCAGGCCGGGTGGGGCGGGGCGGGGCGGAGCACAGTGCTGCCAATCCTCTGGGCAGAATACTGCGTAAAGGAAGGCCCGGGCCCGGCCCGACCCGACCCGGCCACGGCCCACCCGTCGGACTACCTCAGCCTATGGCTCTCTCGTGTTCGTTGTTGTTGTTGTTGTTGTTGTTCTTCTTCTTCTTCTTCTTCTTCTTCTTCTTCTTCTTCTTCTTCTTCTTCTTCTTCTTCTTCTTCTTTTCTTCTTCTTCTTCTTCTTCTTCTCAGACTCTCGTGATACTGACCAGCTGAACTAAATTTATCAATTTTTATTGAACTGTTTCGTTTTGCCATCTGTGTTTTGCACTACTCAACCAGTGAACCCTTTTGAGTCGGTGGAAGTGAAGGGAAGATAGTGCTCTGTGAACTCTAGCCAGTAACTTCACTTGAAAACTTGCTCGTGAGTGGCGAAAGTTAGGTTAGTCTGACGGACCGGCCGCCAATGCTATCACGTGCTCCGGTTCGGCCTGGCAGTAATTCTCAACATCAACATAACCTGCAGCAGACAACATGCCCGACTGCACTAAGTGCAATGAAGAGCTCCCCTTTGACTTTGTGCAGTGCACCTCGGAGAAAAAGTGCAGGTTACATTTTGGCCCGTGCTCTGGCATGCAAGAGCAGTCGTGGCGGAAAACAGATCAAATAAATTGGAAGTGTCAGATATGCCGCAAAAAGAAGACTGGCCCCTCTGCAGACGACCCTATCTCACCAGCTGAAATGAGGCAGTTCATGTTATCAGTAAATTCAAAACTGGATAAAGTCGCAAAACTGGATGAAAAAGTGTCGAAATTGGACAAAAATGTGGAAGAATTAATGACATCAGTTGATTTTATCAGTAATAAATATGATGAGATATCAGCGAAAGTCAATTATTTAGAAACTAAATTTGCAGGAGAGGCAGAATATGTAAAGGGGCTCAAGGAAGAAGTGAGCAAGAAAAATGCTGAAATTGCTAACCTGCAACAACGCATGAGGGATTCAGAGCAGTATGCACGCAATAAAAATATTGAAATCAGTGGTGTTGAAGTGCAGCCAGGTGAGGACTTGAAAGTTGTGATGGAGAATATTGCAAAGCAAATCAAAGTACCCTACAGTGCCAGTGATATTGATGTGATACATAGACTGCCAAGCAGGAGAGGTGATGCCCCTCCTAAAATAGTGGCACAGTTCAGCAACCGTTCCATCCGTAACCAGTGGCTCAAATCCAAGAACCATGGTGGTCATCTACGCAGCAGTGAGGTGGTGCCAAATGGCACTGGTGACACCCGAGTTTACCTGAACTCACATTTGACCTCTGAATGGCAGCGTCTACTGTGGATGGCCAAACAAAAGGGAAGGCCTAATGGATATCTTCTCGTCTGGTTCCAGGATAACAAGATCCTTGCCAAAAAAAGTGTTGCTGACTCTCGTGCTGTGTTCATCTATTGTGAAAGTGATTTGTCAAAGTTAGGTTAGTGAAATTTTGGTTTTTCCTGTCTCTATTGTTTCATCGCTTTAAATCCAGTTTATGGATAATTACCTCAAAGATATTAGTTCTAAGTTTTCTAAAGACTTTAAAATTTTACATATCAACGCTCAATCATTGGACAATGCCGAGCATTTCAGTGAATTTTGTTCTATCTTCCCTAATAGTGGATTTGATGTGATAGGAGTTTCTGAAACATTTTTCAAACCAAATAGTAATAAATCTATTTCTAATTATAATGTTTTTAGTGCTGACAGAAATGGACGGGGAGGTGGTGTTGCTTTATATGTGAGAGATTGTTACAGAACTAAGGTTTTGGTGTCATCCAATGGGGAAACTGGTCGCTCAGAATTTATAATTGTAGACATACTGTTGGGGACCACCAAAATTATGTGTACTTGTGTTTACAGACCTCCTGATATAGGTTATATGGATAACTTTCTTGATGCTATGTATAGTCATATAAGTAATTATAAGTATGTGTTCATATGTGGTGATATAAATGCTAGATTTGGAAGCAACGAACCTCAGTCTGAAAAGCTAAAAGAAATTTTTTACCTGTGTAACCAAACCTTTGTTCCATTTGCACCAACATTTCATTTGGGCAGTTGCCACTCCAATCTCGACATAATTTCCTCAAATTGTGATGATCTCTTAATCGAATATGGTCAAGAAGGGGCACCTGGTTTTTCTCATCATGACATGATATATGCAGTCTTTAATATTAAAACCCCAAGATCTGAGAAAAAGACAGTTACTTTTAGAAATTTTAAAAGTATTAATGTTGAAAACTTACTTGTTGATGCCAATAACCTGCCATGGGAAAATGTGTATTTTACCAAAGATATAGATGATAAAATAGCTCTATTCAATCAGTACACTATGTATCTTTTAGACTTACATGCACCTTTAAGAACTGTTAAAATAAAAGATTATGATGAACCTTGGATGACTAAGGAGCTAAAAATGCAAATGAAATTGAGGGATAAATTATGGAAAAAACACAAACTGTCTGGTAGACCTGAGGATTTTGATGCCTATAGAAGATCTAGAAATGAATGCAAACAAAGAAATAGAAATGCTAGGGTGGCCTACTATAATGAAATGTTTGAAAAATCCAAAAACTCTAGCTTTATTTGGTCCAAGGTTCGATCTCTGGGTATTGGTGGTAGAACTAATAATTCAAACGTCCCGGTGATATCTGTCGATGAACTTGCTCATCACTATGCTCAAGTGTGTACAGTAAAATACCCAGATGAAGTAAATATAGGTATAAAACAATATGAAAACAAGGACTATTTCCCGAATAGAACTGAAGACTTTCATTTTAAATATATTGTACCTGATGAGATTATGAAGGCTATGCACAGTATCAAGTCTAACGCAAAGGGTGTTGACTCTATTCCTATAATATTTCTTAATTATTGTCTACCTGTCACTATTAATGTTATTGAACATATTTTTAATTTCTGTTTACAGAATGGTGTTTTTCCCACTTTATGGAAGCAAGCTAATGTATTACCAATTCCTAAAACTAGTCAACCTTCTCAATGTAAAGATTATAGACCTGTTAGTTTGCTGTGTACACTCTCTAAAGTTTTAGAAAAATTAGTCTACGGTCAGGTTATTGACTATGTTAATAGCATAGCTGCTATATCCAATTATCAATCGGGATTCAGGAAAGGATACAGTACCATTACAGCTCTGTTAAAGGTAACTGATGATATTAAAAAAGCTATGGACAGCAGTAAAATTACAATACTAGCCCTTTTAGACCTAAGCAAAGCGTTTGACTGCGTGCACCATCAGTTGCTTCTCATTAAGCTCCGTGGTCTAGGTTTTTCGAAATCTGTTATTAAATGGTTCCAATCTTATCTCGAAGATAGGTCTTTAAGGGTCTTTGTGAGTGATGATTTAACATCGAACTGGGCTAAAACAATTACTTCTGTTCCACAAGGCAGTATTCTCGGCCCGCTCCTGTTTTTGCTGTATTTATTTGATTTGCCTTCTCATTTGGATCATTGTAAATTTCACTTGTATGCAGATGACGTCCAGTTGTATGTACACACTCCTATTGATCTCTTTAACAAAGCTCTGAGCTGTGTTACATCTGACATAGAAAAATTGATTAAATACTTTAAAATGCATAATCTATCCCTAAATCTTGGTAAAACACAGATTATGAAATTGGGTACATACAAGCTACTGGCTGGACTGGAGAGAGTTGGCTATGATAATCTAAAAGTTTTTAACTGTGCTTTGCCTTATGTCAGTGAGGCTAGGAATCTAGGTGTTATATTTGATTGTTACTTAAACTGGAATATTTACTGCAATAATATTGTTAACAAAGTTATTAGTATTCTATCTCAACTTCGCAGAAATATGCCTTATTTGCCACTACATGTCAGAAAATGCCTAGTCCAGTCGCTCATTATGCCACAATTTGACTATGCTATTACCCTGTTTACAGGACTTAGCGATTTTAATGTTACCAAGTTGCAAAAAGCACAGAATGCATCCATTAGATTTATTAATTATGTACCTAGACACCATCATATAACACCATTGTACAATGATCTTAAAATTCTCAAAATTGAAGACAGACGTTATTATAGAGTTGCTTATCTTGTATGGAGTATTTTTAAATATCAATGTCCAGCTTACCTATATGATACCTTCACACAGCTATTTGTTACTAAAAAAAGTACACGCTCGTGTAATAAAACCATGAATATCCCTGTCCACCGTACTACTGTTTATAACCGTTCATTCATAGTGGAAGCCTGTAGAATCTTTAATGATATGAATATGTATGATCTTACGCATCTTTCTCCTGCATCTATCAAAAATGTAATCCTTAAGCAAATCCTAAAACAACCATAATTGCTGGCTGGTACCTGAGAGCTGTTAAGTACTAATTTTGTTTTGCTATTTATATTTTTGTATGTCTTTTGCTGTTTTTGTTAACCTTTTTTTTCTTTATTTACTAATAGTTTATTTTTGTTAACTATGAAGAAGCCGATTGATACGGCAGTGGGGCTCATAGCCCTTTTGTATTGATCGTAAATAAATTACAATTTACAATTTACAATTTACAATTCTTCTTCTTCTTCTTCTTCTTCTTCTTCTTCTTCTTCTTCTTCTTCTTCTTCTTCTTCTTCTTCTTCTTTTTCTTCTTCTTCTTCTTCTTTTTTTTTCCGGCGCGTTGCTGCTGGAGCCGCGAGCGAGGCAGCAGCGTCCTGATCGCCACGCTGACCATGCTCGTCCTCAAGGTTGGCTCCGTCAGGGACCCAGCTGGCCCGGCCAGGTCGGCGCCGCACGTGGAACACTTGTGTATTCACCGCGCCGTCAATGATGATATCGCGGAAAGGAAAAGGACGCTCCGCGGCGCGTCGAGGTGTAGCCAGCCGCCAGCCGCTGGCCTGCGGGTTTTACAATCCGTTTATTCCGGCGCAGCACAGCGCGGCGCTGTCATGCCGGGCAATAAATGCGTCACGGATTTGTTTAACACCGTATGAATTACTGTACGGTCAGGTGCACAGCGACGGCGGAGCACTAACCGACTGGCCGCGACGAACACGCGAGCAGGAGGAAAAAGAATGATAAAGAATTGATTTAAATAAAGCCGCGCGCGTCCGCTCGATAGCGCGGGCACGACCGACCGCGGTGCATCGGACACCTCACCTCAACAGCCTCGGGGAGGTCTGGTGGCCTGCCGTCTCGTTCCGAATATCGCTCCCGCGCCTCCGCCTTTGTCACACCTACAGAGCCCTGCGATTCTCAACACGGAGCACCACCATAGGTGTGACAAGGACGGAGGTAAGGAGCGATCTTCAGAATCAGACGTCTGCTGGCCGGGCCGGGGCCGGGGTGCGCCCAACGCTTCTCGCCACTCCCGGGCTGAGCGCGTGCCGCGTGCGTGTGCAAATGTCTATTTCCTCAATCAACATTAAGCGGGTTTCTGAAACACAAAACCGACCGCTGACGGAGCGCGGGCCGTATACGCAATACGTGCGGGGAGGGGCGGGGTAGTGGTCGTGGTGTGGTTCTGGTATCACTTTGGGCTCCAAGGTCGCGATATAGGAAAACAAAAGTACGAAATCAAGCGACGTGACACATTATAGGGTGCCTCAGAGCAGACGAAACAAACGAAGTTGCTGTTCAGCTCTATACTCCTCCGCAGCAGCCACGCCACTGAACGGCTCCTGACGGCTAGAGCGGGTAGGCTAACACCCGCACACACTGTTACGTCTTCTCCTGAAACACCCGGTTCATATTCGTTCCGCCATGGCACCGGACCAAACTCATTCATCTGCCGGGGGACTGGGCTGGACCCACCAACAACAGCCCGCGGGCAGTCCTCTCCCCCTCCCCCCCCCACCGCGCCCCACCGCGCGACGCGAACACAGCGATGCATTGAAAATGAAGTAATCATGTAAATGAGGATGCGCTGACTGAGCTGAGCGCTCAGCGACTCGCTTCAGCAAACCTCCGCCCAGCCCAGCCTGAGAGAGAGAGGAGGGCGGGGTGGGAGTCGAGGCGCGAGAGTGATTTTGAGGAGAGGGCACGCCTGCAGGTAAGAGCGCGCGGTAGCAACTTTATTCTTGTTTGCTAGAAGCTCAAACTGCTGGCAGCGCGGGGAATCATTTAAGCCGGTGTGTGTGTGTGTGTGTGTGTGTGTGTGTGTGCGCGCGCGTGTGAACGTGTTTGTTTATGTGTGTGAGGAATAGATTAGTGATGCGTTTTAGAGAGAAATGAGCTGTTTGGAGAGGAGG
This sequence comes from Frankliniella fusca, assembly GCA_029379305.1. Lineage (NCBI taxonomy): Eukaryota > Metazoa > Arthropoda > Insecta > Thysanoptera > Thripidae > Frankliniella > Frankliniella fusca. The sequence continues at coordinate 14,500 of JAHWGI010000967.1, forward strand.
CTGGTGCTGGTCGGTCGGCCCACACCACACGCTCCTGCTCCGAGTCCGGCGGGCCTCGCTCGCGAAATGTTCTGGCCAAGGTCAAGGTGGGCCTATGTTGCCGGAGCGAGCGAGCGCGCGCGCGCTCCATGCGAGGCGCGTCCGGCCCAGCCCGGCTCCAGCAGGACCCGGCCCGGCCCGCAGGACTGCAGCAGGCGAGGGGGAAACAACTCTGAGGTTTTTGTACACCTCGTAATTCCGGAAGATTCAGAAATATTCAGATAAATTTAGAAAAAATCACGAAAAAAATCAGGAAAGTGTACAAAAATTTAGGTGAAATTCCAGGAAAAAATCACGAAAATTCACGAAAAATCACGAAAATTTACAATACTTCATCAAATATGCACACCGAAATTCAGAGTTGTTTCCCTTTCGGCAGCAGGGAGTGTTTCTGGTCTTGCATTCGCCGCAGAGGGGCGCCTTACGCCGCGGCCGCAACCACGCCCGCAATGGGCCTGCCTCAAGAGTTCCTGATGGGCTTTGCTCGCCTCAGCGTTGCGCTGCGAGAGCGGAACTGCGGAGCCAAGCAAAGACATGCGCCCCGCCCGGCGCATAAGGCCCAGCACCGCATGGCAAATGTCACGTCCCGTCGTCCGCCCCTGCCCCTGCCTGGTCCGCCGTCTTATCCGATATGTCACCCGCCCGGACGAAACCAGTATCCGATCTGCCCGGGGCGGGGCAGGGCCGGGGCTGGGCCACGCCACGGAGCACACAGAAGCAGAGGTCCGACTGGGATAGGCCGAGCTCCGCGAAAGCCGTCCTGGAAGGGTCGGCAACCTAAGACGAGAAACTGGTGACGGTTTCCTCTCGAATTTTTAGTTGTACTATAAAATACTATAAAGTATTCCCATTCTCTTCATAAATACACTCTTCTTTCAATAACACAAACATCAAAAAAAAGAAAAATGCGCATTTTAATTATTTTGCCCCGGTGGTCACCCGTGCTCGTGAGGTTGGCAGCAGTACCTGTGCGGCGGCGTCGGTTGCAGCCAGCATTACACATTACAGAAATATTGTACTTCTATGCTTTCTTTTTATTCAGTTTGAGGAGTAACACACTACGCCTCCATAAAAAGGACACCAATGTCAAAATAGTTAAGACTTTAGACACAAAACAGTTTGAAGGGAGTGAGGTTGATAACCCAGCTATGAAGATTGTTTTTGGCACAACACCACAGGGCCATGCCATGCCAGATCACCGAAAGGCCCGACATGATGGTTTTTAGTTTGAGTTAGGGATAGTCTAGTTCCATTCAGGAACACCCTAAGACCTCAAACATCAAAGGAAATTTTATTAAAAATTTTTGTTTAGGAGATATAACAGTTTTAAATTTGGTGTCTGGAACCTCGAGAAAATATGTAAATGATTTTTTGTACCCTATAAGAAATACTTAACATGCCTTGGTCTGGGTGTTTTAAACTCAGTTTTTTATGGTGATTCAAATGAGCTATGTGAAGATTGTATTGTTGAAAATTTTTGAGAAACTTATTAAGTAAACTTCCGTAAAAGTTATATAAATGTAACTTTAGCAAAAATACATCATTCTCAAAACATTCCAGGTCATGGCTTTTTTTAAAGCTTATGATGGGTAGAATAGCATAGACAATTTTTTATGCGGGGCCTGAAGGTTTCAGTCTCTTTGCTTTAATATTTTAGGTTTCAAGCCCCTATAATTTGGCTCTTGTGGGACAAGGTGAACTCGACTTGGTAAGTATGTCATTAAAATCACTTAAATAATGTATCCCCATAAGAATAAATGTTATTCTCAAGGCAATTGACAATAGAAAACAACCCTATTGTAATATTTATTTTTTGCAACATATAAAAATGAAAATGTAACGTGATCTGTATTGAATTTTACTTTTTATTTCATCCAATGACATTTGCCTTTAGAATGGCATCTATTCTTATGGGGATACATTATTTAAGTGATTTTAATGACATACTTACCAAGTCGAGTTCACCTTGTCCCACAAGAGCCAAATTATAGGGGCTTGAAACCTAAAATATTAAAGCAAAGAGACTGAAACCTTCAGGCCCCGTGGGCTGGGCGGGGCGGGGGCGGGGAGGGGCAGAGCGGGGCCTGGCGGAGGAAGGAAGGAATCTTCCCGAATCGGTGGCGCGGTGCGCGAGGCGAGCAAATATCGGGGTGGGAGGTGGAGGGGCGTGGGGGGCACCACCAACCCGCCCCGACCCGCCCGCCGCACGGGCAAACGGCATACAGGGTGATAAGTGATTCAGTCTATCGCTTAATTCCCCCCGACGCGCCGCGCCGCACCGGGGCTCAGCCACCCCGCGCCGCCCCGCCTCGCCCCGCCTCCTGCACTCCACTATAACAGCATGACGTGTCGTGTTGCAATAGGCGCGTGCGCCAATTTACTTGTGCAGCTGATTGGCGATAACAGCAGACGGCAGGGCGGGGTGTGGCGGGGCGGGGCGGAGAGCGGCAGGGAGCCCATGGCGCGTGGCACATTACACTGTGCGGTGCGAGGCGAGGCGAGGCGCGCCTGATATTGGTGGGCGATTTATGAAGACTTTTAGGCGGTCGCAGCCAAGAGCTGCAATAGTAAGCGCAACGCCGCCGCGCCGCGCGTGATCGCCCTGCCTGATTGGTGAATAATCCCGTACATTTTCAGGCCGTCGCGGGCCGCTGTGGTGCGTACAGCACGCTACTGCATATCAGGACCCCGCCGCCCCGGCCCGGCCCGGCCGCCCGGCCCGCACGGCGCATGACACATGTGGAACTGCCATGTTTCCCTGTGCGGCCCCCGCCCCGCCCCGCCCCTCCCCACCCCGCCCCACCCCTTCTGCACCGCAGCAGACTGCAATATCGCCGCACACATTGCAAGTGGGATGTACGGCATGGCTGCTTGGCTCAGTCTGAGTTGGTGTTATCTGTTTTCGCTTTGTAGTGGACCGCCCCCCTCGTTTAGGAGGAATAATAAAAATAAAAACACAAAAAACAACAACATAAAAGTCATCTACAGTAACTTCAGCCTGGCTTCTCAACTCGCTGTATTCATTTTAGTTGTTATTTTTCTTTATTTTTCAATCTTGTTCGAAATACACAACAGCGCGTTTTGGCGTCGGCCCTATCGGACGCCATTCTGGTAAGGTGCCAGACGCGGGGCCATGTATTTAGGTTCTTGGTCGGTATCATCTGTGGTCCGTCTCCCATGGTGAACCGCGCCTCGCCCCGCCCCGCCCCGCCCCGCCCCGCCCCGCCCCGCCCCGCCCCGCCCCGCCCCGCCCCGCCCCGCCCCGCCCCGCCCCCGCCCCGCCCCACCCCGCCCCGCCCCGCCCGCGCCTCGTGTCGTGCCGTCGGGTGGGGCGGGACGGGACGATGTGGCGCGACGCGGGGAAGGCTAGTAAAATAGTTTGTCGTGTTGACGTGATTCGCGGGTCGCCGCCGCCGCCGGAGCGCCGCGCCGCGACGTCTTGGGCGGGGCAGCACCTCCCGTCGTGCTGCAGCACACAATGTGGACCGATCTGGAACTGCTTATAGGTACTCCAATGTCAAGCGTTGTGCGTCATAAGTCAACTTTGAAATTTTCGTAGAAACATGTAGCACTACCGACGGGGCTCTGAAATTTGTGTACACCTCGCAATTCAGAAAAATTAAGATAAATTCAGGAAAAAATCATAGAAATTAAGGAAAATTCTGAAAAAATCAGGAAAATTCACACAAAAACATAGATAAAACTCAAGCAAAAAATTACAAAGATCCAATAAAAAATTCACAATATGTGTACACCAAAATTCATAATTGCTTCCCCCTGGAGCACTACTCTGGTTTGCCAACCGGCTCCAGCAGTGAGTCACTGGAGTCACCGTGTCCGTGGCCCCGTCGGTAGGTAGGCCCGCAATACTGTTGTGTGTTCTCAGAAACACCGAGGGGGTATGCACTCGAGTAATAGTCGGATCACTCAGCCGTAATCAAGGCGTGATAGTATGCTTTAAGCATCACAGACAAAAAATCTCCATATTTTGCTCATAGTGGGGTAGTTTTGGGCTGTTTTTGCCTATGTAGTAAACCAAACTTATACAATTTTGCAATGCAATATAGCGTTGGGCATAATAGTCGGGTCACAGATTTCAAGAGTGAAAACCCCCTCGAGAAAGACATGGTACACCCGGTATACACCCTGGCCGCCAGCAGAGCGCGATGCGAGGCGAGGCGAACTCATGGAGGCCCCTACCTCCTTAGCGCACTCAGAGTCATACCTGCTCGCGGTCAACCGGTTCTCGAGTATGTGAGTGTTGGCGTGGTGGTGTGGGGCGGGGCGGGGCGAGGCGGGGCGGGGCGGGGCGGGGCGGGCCGGGGCGGGGCTGTGTGGTGTTGTAGGAACTGCGCTCAGATACATGCGGCATTGTCGCCTGCGCTTGCGCAGTGCACTCACGCGCTGCACGCTCTGCTCTCCTGTCTCTCTCCCTCTCTCCTCTCTCCTACTCTTGCCTCTCTCCTTCTCTCCTTCATCCTTCCCTCCAATCCTGCTCTGCCCCTTTGTTCGCTCGGTCAGTCGTTACGTACGAACGCCGTGTGTATTGACGTTAACAGCCCTGCCCCGCCCCGCCCCGCCCCGCCCCTCCTCCTCAACATCACTTGCACTCTCCTTTGCGGGGAGAGCCTTTACTCTTCGTGGAGAGCGGGGGACGTGTGCCACGGCCGCACTCACCTGTGTTGTGCTATGCCGCACGCTCTCCCCGGCTCCCGCTGCTGCTCCTGCAGTATTCTGTGTGTGCCGAGGAGTGATAAGCGAGGGGTAAACAACTCTGAATTCGGTGTACAAATTGCGTGAATTTGAATTTAATTTGTCTAAATTGAATTGAATTTGTTTTGAATTGGCTTTGAATTTTTTGAATTTATTGCAAAGTTTTTTTTTTTAATTATTGTGATCTTTTTGTGAATTTACTTGAATTCGTTTTAAATTCGGGGATGCCCCAGAAAATACACGCTCATCTGATCCAAATTATTCTCTCAATTACATGATGATATAGGATTTTTAGTAAATTATTGTGAATGATTTCTATTTATTCCAAATTATTGGTAATTAACTTGCAACTGCGCAAAATAATCACAATTATTTCAATTATTCTTTTAAACTATTCAGAAACAAATTTTGCTCTGCAATTGAAAGGGTGGCGTGAAAACATGGAAAATTTTTGCGGCAGTAAACCTCCCGAAGGAGGTTGCGGTTCCCGCCAGGCACAGGGCTTTAACCCCCTGTGGCAGCCAACTGCTTCGGTGTTCCATGGGAACCGGCGCTTTGCTGACTGCGATCCTATCGCGCAATTCGACAGATTTGATCCCCGTACCACCATTGGCCTACCCCTAGAGGTACGAGCGGTGTCAAGGGCGTTAGACTTCCTGATCCCAGTTTCAGAGGCCTTACCTCAGAGGGGTACGCGGGATTCGAACCCACAACCCCGAGTGCCGACACGTAGCCAGAACAGGAAGCGACCCAACGCCCAGAGCCACCGAGCCAACGGCGGTGAGACGTGTTTAACTTCTATTTGACCTGCCATCCAGCTGCGGCCAAAGGGAATGTCAAGCGCGAAAAACACTTTCCCAAGTGGGAGTCGAACTTGGGACCACTCAGTTCGGTGTTCCGCGCTCTACCAACTGAGCCACGACGCCACGATGACTATACCGTGCGACGGGTTCCAGTTGTATTTGCCCTGTCCTCCTGGCTGGAGGCTGCAGGATACGCGGCAAATACGGCTCGAATCCGTCGCACTGTACAGTCATCGTGGCGTCGTGGCTCAGTTGGTAGAGCGCGCAACACCGAACCGAGTGGTCCGAAGTTCGACTCCCACTCGGGAAAGTGTTTTTCGCGCTTGACATTCCCTTTGGCCGCAGCTGGATGGCAGGTCAAATAGAAGTTAAACACGTCTCACCGCCGTTGGCTCGGTGGCTCTGGGCGTTGGGTCGCTTCCTGTTCTGGCTACGTGTCGGCACTCGGGGTTGTGGGTTCGAATCCCGCGTACCCCTCTGAGGTAAGGCCTCTGAAACTGGGATCAGGAAGTCTAACGCCCTTGACACCGCTCGTACCTCTAGGGGTAGGCCAATGGTGGTACGGGGATCAAATCTGTCGAATTGCGCGATAGGATCGCAGTCAGCAAAGCGCCGGTTCCCATGGAACACCGAAGCAGTTGGCTGCCACAGGGGGTTAAAGCCCTGTGCCTGGCGGGAACCGCAACCTCCTTCGGGAGGTTTACTGCCGCAAAAATTTTCCATGTTTTCACGCCACCCTTTCAATTGCAGAGCAAAATTTGTTTCTGAAAAGTTTAAAAGAATAATTGAAATAATTGTGATTATTTTGCGCAGTTGCAAGTTAATTACCAATAGTTTGGAATAAATAGAAATCATTCACAATAATTTACTAAAAATCCTATTTAATCATGTAATTGAGAGAATAATTTGGATCAGATGTGCGTGTATTTTCTGAGGTCATTCCTTAAATTCGCTTGAATTTGTTTTGAATTCGCGTGAATTAGTTTTGAATTCGCGTGAATTAGTTTTGAATTCACGTGAATTAGTTTGAATTAGTGTGAATTTTGAATTAGTGGTGTACATCAAAATTCGGAGTTATTTACCCCTCGGTGATAAGGCTTGTGAGCTGGGTCGGGGCACAGGGTGCATCCCCTGCCACGCTCCGTGCGAGGATTAACGGAGACGATGCTCAAAGCCGGGGGCAGCAGAGACCCGACAAAGCCCAACCCCCGCCGTCCCCCCCGCACCGGAAGTTGTTTGCACAATACTTACCGCTGTTTGCTGTTTCACACCTCGCGGACCGCGCGGCGCGGCGGGTTCAGGTACTTACCATACCCGCCGGGACGGCCCAACCTGTGGGCCTAAGGCGCACAGCTCACCTCAAGATAAAAGAGAGCCGCGTGGAACCTGAGATAATTCTTCTTTAGGCCCGCGGCCCGGCCAAGGGGTCCTTCACTATAAATTCAAGCTGACGACGAATTTTCTATTTTCCTTTTTTTTCTGATTTTTTTTTTCTGATTTTTTCTTGATTTTTTCTGATATTTTCCTAATTTTGTTTTAAGGTGTACACTGATTATTTTGAATGAAGGGGCCCGGCGGCTCGGCCCGGCCCCGGCCCATAGGCCCGGCGCGTCCCCAACACCGCGCGCTCTTAGAGTTCCAGAGACGGACACATTTTGCGTATTTCCTTTGCGGTAAGACTAAAAGCTGGCGCACACCGCGAGCAGCTCACCACGACGGCAGGGTTGTTAACGTTACAGTAACGCAGTAACGCGTTACAGTAATTTCGTTACTCGTTAGTGTAACGGTAACGGTAACGCGTTACTTTTTCCATCAGACAGTAACGGTAACGCGTTATCGTTACATAAGGACAGTAACGAGACGTAACGTCGTTACATTTTACTCGTTACATGGTGTATATTTGACAGGAATGTAAAATCCAAACGCTGTTGCTGATGCGCCTCGTACCAGACAAATTCCCAGCGTCCCCTCTGCCCCAACCTCCTTCATGATGGCCACGCAATCGGGGAAGTCAAATTCCCTGACATTTCCCTGGCAAAATTGTATTTCCCCTGACACAGCCTGACATGAACGTAAGAAATTAAGAAAGAGAAAACTGTTAAAATAGAGTAAAAAATCTGCGTTGCAAAGAATCATTGGCAAATGTAGTCGATGGGAACAATTTCCCTGACATTAGGCATTTTTCCCTGACTTCCCTGACCAATTCTCTTCCCCTGGCATTTCCCTAACTTCTCTGACTTGTGAAGACCCTGCCCTTGACTGCTTGGTTATCGCGGTGGAACGTCTTTTTTTGTAGGCTAGAACGTCTTTTTCTGACCTAAGGAAGAATCTTGGAGACTGTAACCTCGAATTTGAAGGCCTTCTACTGTAAATAGACAGTTTAGGGAACCTTAACACTAATCAGGCCCTACCGTCAATTATTGGTGTCAATAAATGTTTTCAGTTCACACCACTTTCTTGTCTTTACATGATGTATATTTGTGTTTATACCATATTTATTAGTTTTTAAAAGTTTTTTTTTTTTAATGCATGTAACGAGTAACGAAGTAACGACGTTACAGTAACTGTAACGCGTTATATTTCTTTGGAGGCTGTAACGGTAACGCGTTACCGTTACCGTGTGCTGGGTAACGAGGTAACGGTAACGCGTTACATTTTAAATGTAACGTTAACAACCCTGCACGACGGCACAGCAGGGCGGGCGGCGCGGGCCAGGACAGGACCGCGACCGAGCCGCCCATCCGACCTATAGACCTTTTTGCCCACAACTTGGCAACACCGCAAGTCGGATTTTACACTTGAGATAAAACGTATTTAGACTGTTTGTCATCAACTTTTCTTTTCACTACTCGATTCCTTACAAAATGTACTGTGTACAAGTGTTTTTAATATTTTGAAAAGATGCATGGATAACATTTTTACTCAAAATTGGGTACGCGATCTGCGCTGTTGCCAAGTTGTGGGCAAAAAGGTCTATTTCGAAGAGCGCTTTCCTCGCCCTGTCTCGCTCGCACTCATGGGCTTTACCGCACAGGTGCGAGGGAGACAGAGCGAGGAGAGCGCTTTTCGGAATAAGTCGGCAGCCGGCCGGCACCACCGGCACCTCCAACCGGCACCACCGCACCCGCTCACCGAAGCCTGCGGTGGCTGCTGCTGCTGCTGCTGCCATACCCGAGCACCCGAGCTTTGGCGAGGCGGTGGAGTGGTGTGGCATGGCGTGGCGTGGCGTGGCATGGCGTGGTGCGGCTCGGCGAGCCGACCTTGACTTGGCATGGGCCTGCTGCTCCGCTGTAGCCTGCCCATGACGGCATGGTCTGAGCCCGGGCCCGGGCCGCCCGGGCCCCCGCCGCGAGGCGCGCGTAGCAGAGCGTGCGCACACACCCCGCTGCGGCCCGGCCCGGCCAGGCCCGGACTCTTTTAGGCCCGCCCAGCCAGACTTGTCATTACGTCCCTATCTCCTCCCCCCGCGTTAGAGCGGCCCGCGTGGAAATACGAGCATTTTATTGGCAGCAGCGCCGCCGCGCGGGGTTCAAATTTTGCCGAGTTGGGGTGAGAAACCGACGCCGCGCAATCTGCTGGGCTGGCGGTGCTGGCGGTGCTGGCGGTGCTGGCGGTGCTATAGTGGTGCGCGGAGAGGAGAGGCGCGGCTGGGGGGCCGGGGCCGGGGCCGGGGCCGGGGCCGGGGCCGGGGCCGGGGCCGGGGCCGGGGCCGGGGCCGGGGCCGGGGCCGGGGCCGGGGCCGGGGCCGGGGCCGGGGCCGAGCCCGGACGGCGCCCTATGCCTGATCGATCACATGACACACGAAGTGCTGAGCTTACGGCTGGGATTCGATTACCACGCGCCCCGCGGCTGCTTCCGAGTGGGTCGCACGCCGCGCCTCCGCCGCGTCCCTAGGGCGGGCCCAGGCCCAGGAGGACAGAATAACCGTGCGCAACGGCGCTGCGCCACGGCAGTTCCAGACGCAGCCTGGGCAGGTCCGTTTTCAAAGCCGCGCTCTCGCGGCTCGTCTCAAGACGTCAGCGAGGCCGAGAGGCACCAGGGGTGGAGGGGGAGGGGGGCGTCTGGCATCGGGTGCCAGCTGGGTACCTTGAGTGATCCGGACCGCATTGAACAGAGAAGGTGACAACAAAAGTCCCAGCCATGCAGAGCCGAGCTGCTGCCGGGCTGGGCGGTCCTTGCGCCATTTTCCCACACGTAAAGTTCCCTGCGTCTCCCGGCAAACACTGGCGAATAGCATAAGTTAGACTGTACCGCGAGGCATGCGCGCGTTCTGGTTGCCTACGCACACGGCGGGCCACAGGTAGCAGTGCAACCGCACGCAGTAGGACAAGGGTCGCGGTACAGTGTCCGCCCGGCTGCATATTTTCCCCCCTTATCGCGACTCACAATTAAACGCCAAAGTAAAAAAAAATAAAAAAAAATAACATGTAATTTATTTGCTTCTCTACTAAAACAAAAAATTACAAGTGGTGACGTGATTTTTATCCTTTTCACGACGGGTATTTATTTTTCCCATTTTTATTATTATTACCATTTTCCACAACGGGTTGGTCTGGGCTCGGCTCGGGCGCCGACGCCCACAACAAGCTCGCCATTACTGGTTCCATTTCCATACCGGGCCGGGCCGGGGCGGACCGGGGCGACAACCACTGACTGTGCGCGCGTCAGCTCTCGTCAGCTGTTGTAGAGGTGATAAGGTGGGAGCGCGGAGCGGCATCATGTCGTTGTTTGACTCCCGTTTGAGTTTTAAAGCCTATACTATATATAGATTTTGCCCAGGGCGCTTGTGTTCATCACGCAAGGCTAAGGGGGCCCTGGGCGCGGGGGGCATGCACCACCCTAGCAGGTACACAAACACCATGGGCTGGGCTGGGCCGCGCCATAGGTCAGTCAGACGTCCGGCACGGCAGGGCAGGCACGCCATGTAAATGAGAGTGACTCACATGAGCAGCACAGCGCCCTGCTGGCCCTGCTGGCCCTGCTGGCCCTGCCGCTGTCGCGCCCTGCACCACCCTGCTGTGCCCCCGCGCCTCGCTAACCACATTAATAATTATCAGACTATCGCCAGAAAAATTGCAGAATTATTATTCATTTCGCGGGCCGATGATGGATGGGAGTAGAGCGGGTCGTGTGCGATTCCGCGAGAGCGAATATTCATGCAAAGTGTGAGTGAGTGAGTGAGTGAGTGAGTGAGTGAGTGAGTGAGTGAGTGAGTGAGTGAGTGAGTGAGTGAGTGAGTGAGTGAGTGAGTGAGTGAGTTAGTGAGTGGGTGAGTGAGTGGGTGAGTGAGTGAGTGAGTGAGTGAGTGAGTGAGTGAGTGAGTGAGTGAGTGAGTGAGTGAGTGAGTGAGTGAGTGAGTGAGTGAGTGAGTGAGTGAGTGAGTGAGTGAGTGAGTGAGTGAGTGAGTGAGTGAGTGAGTGAGTGAGTGAGTGAGTGAGTTTACGTGTTAGAGTGCTAGTGAGAGGGACAGAGAAGCGATGTGCGCAGAATTTGTCGTTATTGCCGTGCTTGACGTCGTAGCTCGGTGGGGCGTGGCTGAGCGTGGCCGGGCGTGGCGTGGTGGTGTGGGGCGGGGCGGGGCGGGGCGGGGCGCGCTCGGGTGTGGCGGGGCGTGGTGCATGTGTGGATCCTCGCCACTGCGCTCCACGCTGTGCTGCGAGCCGCTGCCGGTGGACTTGGCTGCGGTCCAATCCGCCCCGGTGACGTAACGTAATTATGGTATAAAGGAATTTGGCAACCCAGATGATGTTGTATGTGTGTGTCTCCCTCCCCCACTGCTGCTGCAGCAGTCCTGCTGGCTCATGCCCCTCCGCCCTGTGTGTGAGTGTGTGTGTGTGTGTAACTATGAGTGTGTCTGTGAGAGTGAGCGTGTGTGAGCGCAGGTTGGCTGCTCTGTGCACCCACCGTGTATGTATGTATGTAGTACTGTACGCAGAATACAGAATCAACGATCCGTGGCTTGGGCCGGGCTGGGCAAAGGGAACAACAAATGCATGTCCCCTCCACTCCGAATATCTCCTCCCCTCCCGCTCCCCAGCCAGGGGGCGGTGAGGGGGGGGGGGGGTACGGTAGGGGCCGAGGACCGAGGGATCGGTACCCCACGCCTTTGGGCAGCCGGGTCCCGGCCAGCGGTACTAGGCGTTCTGGGCCTTCACTTCACTTGTGAACCTGGTCTCGAAAGACCTACGGTCTTCGTGACGAGGGACTGGGAATGATACAAGGAGCTGGGGTATTGAGAACTGAGAATGGGACTGGGACGGGTACCGGGACTGAGTCTGGGACTGAGACTACAGGCTGGGAGCATAGAGAAACTAGTTTCTCTATATGGCTGGGAGACTGAGCGGACGAGGACGAGGATTTGAATTGGGACTTGGATTGCAGTCAACGTGCAGGACTGGACTCTTTCAGCTTTGGGAATGTGGCGTAGCCGAGGGGACACAAGTCTGAAATTTTTGTACACCTCGTAATTCAGAAAAAATTTAAAAACATTTAGAAAAATGCAGGAAACGCAGAAAATTTTACAAAACTCAAGAAAATTTCGGAAAATCCACAAAAAATTGATAAAACTCAAGTAAAAATTTTATAAAAGTTCACAAAATGTGTACACCAAAATTCAGCGTTTGGGCGTAGCAATGCTGTACTGCATGCGCGAGGTTTGTGGGATGACTTGCACCGTGGGCTGATCTCGGCCTGCTGCCTGAGGCCTGCTATCTGTGGCCTACGGACTGCTGTCGCGATGCGAGCATCCCTCTCAACACCTTGCTCGTCATCGGCCACCTGCAAACTGCTACCGACAGCCGCAACGCTGTTCCGCCCATCCCCGGGGCAGAACGTCTTGCCCTGCGCCGCGCCGGGAAAATTCCTGGCTTGTTTTCGGATTTCAACGCGAGGAGAGGAAAAAAGGAAGAGCGCGCGTGTGTGTGTGTGTGTGGAGAGACAGTGTGCGAGTGCAAAGGAAAGGCAATCAGTGAGGGAGAGAGGAGCGGGGAGAGAGAGATAGGTGGGAGAAAGAGAGAACGATGGGCGCACACGTCCTGGTGTGAGAGCGAAGGAGAGAGAGAGAGAGAGAGAGAGAGAGAGAGAGAGAGAGAGAGAGAGAGAGAGAGAGAGAGAGAGAGAGAGAGGTGCATTCCTCGTGTGGCTGTACTCGGCAGAGCAGCCAATGGCGGGCCAGACTAACCCAGTGCGGGGGTAGCGAGAGGTTACAGTCCTGAGGAGCAGAGTGGAGGGAGGCGACGCGAGGCGAGGCCCTAGCCAAGAACAAGCCAAGAAGCAGGAGGAGGTTCTGTGCTCCGTCCTGGTGGAGGTTAGGTCCCGTTTGTGGAGGCCCGTGTCCCCGCTTCGCCCCGCCCCGCCCCGCCCCGCCCCGGGCCTGGTGGTGGTGATGGCGGTGCGGGACCCGGCCCGGGGCCCGGGGCCCCTTCGCCCCGCCCGCTCTGGGGGGGCTGCTAGGGCTGCTGGCTCGGCTGCACAGGGGGTTGCTCGCTCGGATGGGATATGGGACGTTTGACCCACTTTCGCTAGCTTTCGCTTCCCTTCACAGTGTTCACATCGTGGGGGGTGGGAGGCCCCGGAGGCGAAGGGCGCGCTGGCTGGAGTGTCCCGGAGCCCGGAGCCCGGAGCCCGGAGCCCGCCGTAGTAAAGCTCCCCGATACTGTGCGCTTCTCTGGCTGGCAGAGGCGTCGCTGCAGCGCCGCCAGGGTTTTGGTGAGGAACCCATTCCGTGCGATCGCCAACAGCGATGGAATGCGCTGCTTCTCCCTCCCCTCCTCAGACCTCCTCCCCTCCCCCCCCCCCCCATCCCAATCTCTTCCCGGGCCCGGACGCGCTCTCCGGGACCTTCGAAAATGTGCTCTGCTCTCCCCTCCCATGGGGCCTCAACGGAGCGGGGAGAAGGCTCAGAGAGGGGGAGACGAGGAGGAGGAGGAGGAGGACGGCGAGGAGGTGTGCGGCGGCCGCGGGGTGAGGTGGTGGCGGCGCGGTGGCGAGGGGATCGGGTAGGGCGGCGTGCCTCCGGAGGACGGCGTCGTCGAGGCTGCTCTACGGCCTCGGCCCCCCCGAGGCCTACTACGGTCTCTCTGCCGCGGCATCCCACACGCCTCCACCGTGTCTCTGCCGGGCGAGCGCGGCTGCAGACTGATTCAGAGAGGTGCTCTTCTCGCTGCCTCCCTCTCTCTCGCACCTCTGCGGCGCAAGCCATGAGTGCGGGAGAAACAGAGCGAGGAGAGAGATCTTCTGAATCAGTCTACTGCTGCACCGGCGCCCTGCCCTATACGTGAGTCGGAACACGTCATCGCGCCGCGCCACAGTCCGCCGCGCGGGTGCACCGTGCACCAGGTCAACGGCCCGTAAGCGCCAAGCGCCAGGCCGTAAGCGCCGCGCCACAGAGCTAAGAGCCGCACCACCCCGCCTGCTCGTGTCCTTTAGTTTTTATTTTTCGAAAGGTGTAGCAGCCCCACCCCACCAACTGTTTAACGCACCGCAGACGACCCCTTGCCTGGGGAAACAACTCCGAAATTTTTGTACCTCGTAATTCAGAAGAATTCAGAAAAAGACAAAAATATTTTAAAAACTTCACAAGAAATCAAGAAAATTCTGGAAAAATTCAGGGCAACTCAGGTGTAATCAGGAAAATGCAAAAAAATTAACAAAAATGTTGGTAAAATTCACGTAAAAATTCACAAAAAATCTATAAAAATTCGCGAAAATTAACAAAGTGTGTACATCACAATTCAGACTTGTTTCCCCCTCGTTCTCTCCACTTACCCCGCGCACCCACTCCACCGCCTTCTCATACACAGGCGGAGAGGGTTCAAGACTATTTCCCCGCCCGGTTCCGTCTGTCACTTGAATCTATCTGCATTGTGCATCGGTTTCGACAAAATTATCGTCACACGCGCGGGCCGAAGATGGGGGAAAGCGCCCTCGCGGGGACCTCTAGTGCCGTTCCCTCCGGTCATTGTATTTAAATGGTCCAATGTAACTTGCAAATGCCGCCTCCCCCCCTGACCGCATGGACGCGTAGGCCCCTGTCCGGCCCGACCGCGACCAGGCTGACCGCATAGGCACAGCCGGGCCCCAGCCCCAGGCAGCCGCAGGCGAGGCCTCTGGTCAGCCCATACATACTATCTCTGACATTCCTTGAAAATCATTCCATTCATGAGCCTCGGGCCGGGGGCCGGGCCGGCCGGTGCGCTGCGCGGGCCCCACCCGAGACGCCGCCGCAGCCCGGCCCGGCCCGGCCCGACTCGGCTGGGAAGGAAGGGACTGTACTCGACTGTTTTGAAAGGGCAACGCCGCTGCGTGCCAGGCTGCTCCACACCACACACAACACTTCCCTGCCTACTGCACCGCTGCCAGTGTACATGTTCTGGCAATATCTTCCACCAGTGTAAGTCAAGACAGAAGCCCGTTAAAAACGTTGTAAAGCTGAGCTCAAACTGAGTAGCCCTTGACGCGCGCAGTGCGTTTATGAATACTTGCTCGCCGTCTCATTCATTTAGTCACGCAAAGTTCACTGAAAATTGAAAATCTACCAGTCGTAATTCTCACGCCCATACGAGTGAGAATTTGCGGGAAATTTTATTACTCTCTGGAGGTGAGAATTTTTTTTTCCTCGCTCTATTTGGGAAATAATTTTGTAGCCTCGCACTAATAAAGTGAGGATTCGAGCTCAATAAAGCGAGGCTAAAAAAATCCTCACTCAAAAACAGTGAGGCTAAAACATATCTCGCTCGAAGAGAGTGAGGTTAAAAATTCTCACTCCTTTTACGCGTGGAAATGCGTCCTCGAGCACTTTGGGTGAGAAATTGGATTCGAGGGTTGGCAGTGCTGTCTCATCTGATGCGGCCACAAATTCAAAGTTCTATATTTCAGTCGTTTTCTCCCCGACCATTCACAGCACTACTATACGGCCAGCGCGCACGGCGCGCACCGACAGCTCTACGCTCTCGGCGCTACGCATTGCTACGCACGCTGCGGGGGTTGCGGGTGCGGGGCCGGGAGGGAGGGGGGACGTGCGGGGCCCGGCCCGGCCCGGCCGCGCAGGCCACGCATAGCAGGAGCAGCAGGCCCAGCAGGCCTGGCCGGGCTGGGCTGGGCTGGGCAGGGGAGGGGGGAGGTGATCAGCTGTGGCTACTACTATTCTAGCGCGTACGCGCCCGGCCCCGGCCCAGCTCTCATCGCGAGGCGAGGCGAGTCAGCGAGCAAGTGCCCGCTCCCTCCCCGCCCCGCCCCCCTCCTCTCTCCACCTGCGAGGAGCCCCTCGCCCCACCGCCCGCGTCCCCCTCGCGAAGCCCCGGGAGGACCTCTGCGAGTCGAGGCGGGTGCGGCGCAGCGGCGCAGCGCAGTCGAACGTTCTCGTCACTCTCCTCTGTCGCACCCTTGAGGAGGATGAGGAGCAAGAGAGAGAGGGGGGGTTGACTACCAGGAGCTGTGCGGAATCACCCCCGTGTTAGAGTCGAGGCCCACGGGATGGCCGATGCTGGGCCCGAGCCCGACCCTCGACCCGGCGAGTATCGGCTCGGGCCAGACTCGGTTTTTCCAGCCCTACGCCCCTCGCTCCACGACCGAGCCAGCCGAGCCCTGCCGAGCACGATCCAAGGGACCCAGCCCAGCCCAGCCCAGGCAGGCGAGCCAAGGAAAGGGAATTGATACACCATTTCATTCACAAGTGCGGGGCCGGGGCCGAGGAGCGCGGGGTGGGCGGCGGGGACCGCGGGGGGAGCGGAGGGCGCTTACGAGACTTCCCCCACCACCGCGCCATTGATCCGACCCTGCTCGGTGCGGCCGGCCGGCCGGCCAATGGGAGCGCGCCTCTCAGCGCGCCTCGGCAGCCGCGCCTCGTGATCAATGAGCGACTCTTTTGTTCGAAAAACGCTATTTTTCGGGTACTTCCCCGCCGAGCTGGGCGTCGAGACCCGGCCAGGCCGTGCAGGAGGGTTCGGGCCGGCCGTTAACGTCGAGCCCCGGCCCCAAAGTGCGCCCAGATAGTGCGAAAAAGCGAGTGCGATCCGCGGCGCCCTGCCCGGCCCGGGCCTCTGCTTGGGCCTGTGCTCTGGGGCGGCCCGGTGGCGGGGGCTCCCCCCTCGCCCCCTCCACCCTCCCCGCCCCCCGCGCCGTAGTGAGTCGCTCGGCCGGGCCGGGCCGGCACTCGCTTCAGCTGACTGCCGCTCCGCTCCGCTCGGCTCGGCTCTGCCCTGCTCCGCTAGTAGTAATATGACGGGCGTACAGGCGGGTCGCAGCGCGTGGCGAGAGGAGGCTAGCCTTGGCGCCCAGGCTCGGTAGTGCCGTGCCGCACCGTCCCGTCCCGTCCGTCCCCCCTATGCGCGCGGCCCACTGAGTTTCGCGGACCGGAGCAGCCTCCCCCGCGCCCTGCTGACCCGCCCCTCTGAGGTGTCCGCCGTCGCCGCGGAGGATGGGTGTGTGAGAGGAGAGGAGAGCGGTCCGAGCAGCGCTGATCTGTCTCTCCGGGGGGTCGCGCCGAGCGCCGAGCCGCGGCGGGTGAAATATGCTCAAGTTCCTCACCCACAAGCTTAAGAACCACTCCCTGAATGAGGACAAGCCGCCCGTGGACAAGGTACGAACCGGCCCCCGGCTCTGGCCTGACAGGGCCCTACCGGGTCGCGCGGAGCACGCCCAAGGTCAAAACCGGCTACACACAGCGGGCCCAGCGTAAAGATGGCTGCCCGCCAGGCGGACCCGAACAAAGAAAGACCAAGTTTGCGCCTCTGGTGCGCGCAGTCGCGCGTATAATCCGCAGGGTCGGGTCCGTCGGGCTGGTCTGTCACACCTGGCCGACGTGCGAGTAGCGTTTCACACCTGCAGGCGCGTGCTTAGGCACCTTAACCGTGCCTTAAGCCTCGGCGGGCGCAGGCAGAACGCTTTAGCTGTCACTCGCGCACCCGAAGATGGCCTCGTCTAACGCTTGTTTCTCTTGGTCGACAGGCTGACGAGATCCACGATTCGGGAACAGAATCTGACGACGAGAACGTCGAACGTGAAGACTCCGAAATCAGTAAGTGTTTTCAGTGTTTTTGGCAGCCCTTTTGGCTAGCACGATACCCCCCCTGGCAGCTCCCAGCCTAACCGGATGGCTTGCGCTACCCGGTCGGTACCGGTCGGTCGGGACTAACTTTTGTCAGTCCTGTCGATCTGAAGGACAATGTCGACCGAGGAATTAAGCTAAGTTTTGGTTGTCGAAAGTTGGACTTCCCAGCTGAATCGATTGCGCCCAGTTTTCCTTTGTCTGCTCAGCAGCAAAGGACCCCCTACAAAGAGGCTAGCCGAGTTCTGCCAAAGTAATTTTTAGACATTTGGCGGTCTTCAAGAGAAACGTTTTGTCAAATGCTATGCGAAATTAAGTTTTCGTGGACTGTATTCGTTTCATTAAGGGACCTAGCCATTCATTTTCGCCTGCAAAGTGTTGGATTTTACAAATCAAGTGAGGTTATGTAATTTCCACTTCTGTTTCATTTTTGATTAAAATATACATTTCAATGTCAAAATTAATTTCTTTTTCACTTGCCAATGATAGTTAAGCAGCTTTTATGCACTTTTCTGTAAATGTCATGGAATTTTAAGAGCTGAATTTTGTAAAATTTCTTATTTATTTTGGGCTTCACTCCTCTCTGATCAATTTACAGGCCTTTTCTAATTTTGATTTTTAAGGATGTTAAACCATATTCTGCTTTGATATCAATGTAAAATACGTTATGTAACTTTTCCTTTTTCTTGTGTGTATTTACTAATAGTATGAATTAGGGTATGTGTACTATGATGGAAAGATTAACTAGCAGCATATTTTTAAAAAAAATTATAATTATAGAAAAAGTTTCAGCTGTCCGTAACTTGAAAAATATAAATACTTTTTATTCTGTGTATTGATTAATTATTGGCTGATTACGATAGCTCGTAATCACTGAAATCCTGTATTATGTCAAAATTTCTCGACAAGTGTGTTGTGGTCCTCACTTTAAAATTCTGTTTTGTTTAATTGTTTCAGATATGGAGTGTGAAGTTGATAGATGGAGTGGCTCAACTATAAGCCCACTGCCAGACACTATCACAGCCAGTGGTACTGCCACACCAGCAAGTCCATACTTCTTGGATTCAGCTTTACCATCTGATTCTGACCTTAACTATGACCACCATAGTTCTGAAGAAGAGTTGGAAGTCATAAACAGTACAATTCCTCAGGAGCCTCGACAACCTCCACCCAGAAGTCAGAGCGCATCTACTGTGCCGGAGAAGCGCAAATGGTCTCAAGTAACAAGAAGTGTGACGCCACTTGATGATTCACCTGCAGGTGAAATTCTAATCCCACCAAGCTCAGGAAGCTCAGGAGACGAAGAAGTTCAGGGCCTGTTAGCTGCCATGGCCACCCCTGTTCGGTTCCGTACTTCACCTCCGAGAGATGCTCACAAACCTGGTCACCGTTCCTTTTCACCACCTTTGAAGTTATTCCATTTAGATGTTTCACCTAGGAAGAGACATCGACAAAATACAAGACCTCATCACATCCAGAGGCCATGCCTGGACTTCGAGAAAATGCAGCAGGTAAGAAGCAGCTCACACTTCTTTCAGTTTTTTAAATGTTTTTATCTAAAACTAATTTTAAGACTTCCTGCAAAAAAATTTGAGCTGTCATAGATCAGTTATCTCTTGTGTGGTGTTCCTATAATATTCATAGGTTGTTTTCGCATTTAAAATTTTTGAGGACAGTTATTTTCCCCTGCGGGTTGATGTGAGAAAATTTAGTGTGCAGAGGGCACTGTCATGCAGGGTCAGGGCTGGTTTAGCAGGGCAGGGTGTGCCGTAGCGGGTCGGGGTAGTGTAAGGCTAAAGAGAAAGGCGGTAGTGGTTCTGCTTTAGGGAGCTTCGTGCTGCTGCTGCACCCGCGGAGCGGATTAAGCCAGTCGGCTGGGGCCGGGAGATGGGGAGAAGCGAGGCCGGGGCCGGACCGCGCTGGGGGTTCAAGCCTGGGTGCCACTTGCCTCTGAAAGCCTCGGGGTGGGAGGAAAAAGAGTTTGCTAACCGCGGATGTAGGAAAACTTGGGTCTTCTCTCCGAGCTTAAAGTCACCTTGCCAATCACCCCGCAGGGAGAGAGGGTCGGGTCTATCTCGGGCCGGCCGCGGGCCGCGACCCCCTCCCCGCCCCCGCCCCCGCGCTCGATACCTTTCACTCACTCCACTAGATGGGTGTACTACAAGGAGTCGCGATCAATGGGGAGGACCCGCCCGCATCCCCGCCCCGCCCCGCCCCGCCCGCGCCCCCACCCCTTCAGGGTAAAGGGTTTGCGGGTTCCTTTCCTTTCCTCGAGCCTGTCCCAGGGCCGCGCTGGGCCGAGGCGCTGCGCCCGCGGTGTCCATGCAGTGCTGCTTTAAAGCGAATGGGTAAGGGCCAGGCCAGGCGCCAGGCAGGCCAGCTCGAGCTCGGGACGGGCCCGGGCCCGGGCCCAGTCAGGCGCTGGGCGTAGGGCGTAGGGGCCTCGTGTCGCCCCGAGCGTCGGGACGCCTAGGCACGGTGCGCTGTGCAGTATTCAGTATTGATCCGGGAGGGGAAGGGCGCGGCGGGGTGGGGCGGGGCGGGGCGGGGCGGGGCGGGGCGGAGCGGGACCGCGGGGAAGGGAGCCACAATGTGGGCTGCTGTTGCTACTGCCGCGGCCTGCTGCCTACTCTCCCCTCCCGGAGCGAGGGGCGGGGCGGGGCGGGGCGGGGCGGGGCGGGGGCTGTGGGGAGGAAAGGACACCACCGCTGCCACACTCCCTGGAGTTTGTAGGCAGTTTATGGGGTCATCAGGTGCGCAAGTCGGCACACTTTACAAGGAGTAAGGCAGTGTCGACCTCTGTGGCTGGGTCAGTGGCAGTACCCTTTGCTTTCCTCCTTTCGACCATGGTGTGCTAACAGAGCTACTCTTTCTTTTCTTCCAGATGAAAGCCCGTGCTGTCACTTCCTGGAGGCACAGCGGTGAGCATGGGAGTGAGCTGTCAGTGTATTGCTGGTGAAGAGTTGAATCGAGTCTGCAAGACACGACCACCCTCATCTCAGCGTCTTGTCTTGTTGAATCGGATCGACCCTTTAACTCTAGACTTTTATTCAATTATAGAGTATATGAGCGGGTCAAGGCACCTGCCAACAGTGCAAAGTGAGACTTTTTATCAATATATAGATTTGTTTTATTAGAAGTTACGTGGAAAAAGATAACCTCTTTTTTCAATTTTTTAATTTTGAACTTGTGATGAAGAAAGAAGATGAAGTTGTGTGTGGGAAGGTGGTGCCATTGTGATGGAAGTCTGACGTTGTCCAGAGTGTAGTGATGTCGGATGACCATTTTTCAATTGATATTTTTTTATGGAAGCTAATGTAGGATGAAGAGACGTGAAGAAAAGAATGATTAAATGTAGAACTTCAGTGTGATCTGTGCCCACACCTGTACGCTTGACTGGATATTTATTTGAATGCAAAGATAATTGTAAATTATATGATTAAGAGAATATGGTTGCAGGTTTGTGGCTTACACAAAGTGATCATTTTTTAAATTGTTGTTCTCAAATAATTACATCCTCAAAATCATTAAAGTACAAAAAGGAAAAAAAAAAAAATAATCATGAAATTTAAGCACATGATAAGCATTCAAATTGCGAATCCCTCATATTGTTAAAATTAGTTGCTTTTTAAAAGTAGCTTAGGTTTGAGTGTTTTTGGTATCTTGGTGTGATGAATGGACGGACCAAAAGCAGGGTGTCTTGCTGTAAAGAGGCTTGATGGGCTGTATTCAGCACCCTGAGGTTTTCGCAATGTTTCACACCAAAGAAATGATTGTATTTTCTCTTGTTCTGCACTGATAGTGCATTATTGCACAGAACTGTTGTGTCCTGGACATCATTTTGTTGTTTGGGAAAGGATTGATGTAGTCCTAGAAATGGACTGTGGGAATAAGCTTTAATGTTTACAAATCTCATAAAATCAAGTACATGTGAAAATAATGTTAAAATTTAGTATAAGCAATTTGCTGGACACCATAATTACAGGATATGTTTCTCCAATGTTAAAGTGCTTCCAGCACATGATTGCAAACCATCAAAAACAGTATTTTATTAAAATGAACTGCATGCTAGAATTATTGGTGAAAATTACTTGCATGGAATTTTTTTAATGATGATTAATTGCCTTCTTGTCATCTGCTGTAGAGGCATTTTTCTTTTCTTTTTAATTTTGTTATTCATGAAAAAATAATCGTGTAAAAATTAGTTTTGTAGAAATTAAATTGGTTAGGTGTGTAACAATTCTTTTGGGGTAATTTTCAACAATGGAAAAAATCTTTTCTCCCTTTAAGGAGCATGATTCTGATTCTTATTGGAGATTAGGCTTATCTCTGTAATTTTGAGTATTTTGATGTCTTATTCTAGATTGTTGAAAGTTGTAAAATGGTTTTGCTTTGGCATATTTTAATTCCCTCATCTGGCTTTCATGCAGTAATTTGGGAAGAGGAAAGATGTCTTACAAACACTCTTTCCTACCAACAACTGTCCCGTTTCCCAAGAAATTCTAGTGGCATGTCCTGCAATGTTAACAGCCAGTCATTTGAGTATTCTATGTTGTGTTTATTTGAATTGATTTTATCGTTTTTATTGAAGGCCAAGCCCAGCCCTCCTACTTATTGTTCAGTATTGGTGTGTGAGTTAACAGAGCAAACGTACAAAAGAAATTCTCTGTGCAGACTATGTATTTGTAGTCTGGCATGCTATGCAAAAAGACTCCTTATAAATTCTTGCCTCTCTTCAATTACTGTTATGTTATTATTTTTTTTTTGTTACAAGCATTTTGTATATAACAAAGGATACAAAATAAATTGATCCTTTACTTGACAAAGATAAAATTAGCCTTTCATTCACCCTCCATTTTTATTTGGGGATCCTTGATAACATGATGACATCAGTAAAATTAAAATATATAAATATTTTTTTTTATTATTTATTTACTCGCGCATGGCAGAGTCGCCACCAGAGTTTCCTTAGTACATATGTATGCAAGGGTAGATCGGTTGGGTGATGTGGTAGAGGGTCGGATCGGGTTAGGGCCTTTGAGTCGGGCATTTTAACGCGCTGTTCATTAGGGGCGATGGGATTGACACGAGCGGGGCGGGGCGGGCAGAGACACGGAGCTCAAAGGGTCATGCGCAATCCGCAGATCGATTAAACGGGTAAACGGACGACCGGTGGGGTGCGGGGCGCGGGCGGGGACGCGGGGACGGGGGAAGGGCCCCAGCAGAAAGGCAGCGCGCCGCGCCGGCTGGCTGGTACGCTGGTACATAAGCAGACGGGCGGACCGTACGCCCGGGGCCCGGGGCCCGGGGGGTCAGTAGCGGGGCGCGGAGGGTTGTTCCAAAATAATTTCGCGTGGCAGGGCGGACGCGAAGACAGATAGATAGACAGACAGACAGACCAGCGGAAGGGCCGCTCCAAAATAATTGGCCCAGCCCGGGCCGGCTGTGTGCCTGGCTGCCCCAACCAGCCCCGCACATTGGTGCTCCGTGCTCTAACGGCACGGCGCCGTTGGAAAAGGGGGAGGAGCGGTGGCGCTACAAATCTCTCCGCTGAATCGCATTGGGATTGTCACGTGGGCAGTTTGTATCGCCCGCCCCCGCCCCGCTGCCATGAGCCGGCCATGCGTTACCCGCAAACACACAAACACCTAGTGCATACGGAAATGTGGTGGGGAGAGGGACGTGAGGGGTGGAGGCGAGATAGTATAGCTCGAACGGACTCAACCGGGGTGGAGGGTTTCACACACAAGTTATTTCAAGCGGCGGGGGGTCCGCGGCGGCAGGGTGGTGTGAGGTGAGGGGCGCGCGCCGACGAGTGTGTGAGGAGAGAGTAAGGGAGAGGAGAGCGAGAGAGGAGAGAGGGAAGAGGAGCCTTGCGAGCAGCCAGCTTGGGGCCCTTGGGGCAGGTCAGTCGCCGAGAGGGCGCGGCGTGGCAGGCTTGGCGGGCAGGCCACGGGTTGCGGTGAGTTGGGTTGCCTACCTGGGGGGGGGGGGGGCACTGCTGTAGCAGCTGCAGGCTTTCGTGGAGGTGACGGTGCCACCATCCTTCTTCTCCCCCGAAAGGAGGTTCTCTGGTCTCGCGGCCAGGCCGCGGCACTGAGATGTTCTCCTGTACGAGACCTCCGTCCCCGTCTCCGCCCCGCCCCCGTGGCATACAACCGCAAGCAGCGTGGAGACCTCGACAAAATAACCTGTCCTGGTATCTCTCCTGACGGGAAAGGCTGGGCCGGGGTAGAACGGAGCGAGGCGACGCGCTGCAGAATTCGATGGCGGCGGCGGAATGGAAACGGGCGGATTCCATCTGAAGCGAAGTGGATAGCCCAGGGCAGGGCAGCTCCGAGCAGGCGCAAGGCAGTCCAAACACCCACCGCCCCTCCCGCCTGTAAGACCCACAACTTGAGCCAACACAAACTACTCAATTCACACTAACAACGGCTAATTTTAGCCCATTTCTCCCACTCCGCGACTCTACTCGCCTCGCCTCGGCGCGGCCCCGCCCGCCCGCCGCCCCTTCCTCCTGCTTGCCGCCACCCTCTCCATCTCCCAGCCATTGGTTCGCTTTTCCAACGTTAGAGTGCTCGAGGCAAGAAAGGGGAGAAAGGGGTAAAGGGAGGAGGAAGGGGAAGGGGGTTAAGAAATACCGCCGACGTTTACCCGCCACCGCTGTTGCGAAATTTCGATTGCGGTGGAAACTGCCACGAAAGGGACGAATAAATAAACCAATCGAGTTGGCTTTAAACTTATCGAGCGTCCCGTCGGAAAAAAAAAGGGAAAAAAAAATGGGAAAAGGAGAGTCATGATGTCGATCTGAGTCGAGCTGCGGACCCGTACCCGGGGCGCGGGGGTATAAACTTAGTCACTCGAACTCGTGAGAGCTGAACACTCGAGCCAGAATGAGAAAATCTTATCTTAATAATTACAAGCGTTGACTTAGGTCGCTGCGCGATAGGACGCCCAGATAGCGCTCCGCTAATGCAGAAGGTGCTGAGTGAGTGCCACTTCTACCCGCGGAAAAGGTAGGAGGGGGGGGGGGAGGAGGTGTATGCCCTGGCCGCGTTCTTCTTCCCTCTGTTGTCTACCCTAACCCGCCCCGCCCCGCCCCGGGCTGTTCCAGAAATAGACGCGCCCGCGGCTACTCGAGTGTGCGGGTGACAAATAGCGTGCAGTTGGCTGTCAACAAAACTTTGTATATAGCACAAAAAATATTCACGATGATACTAGCCCCTATTGAATTTAAAGGGAGCGAACCCAGCTCGGGAAAGCGACGTAGATTTATGAGCCCTGATTAAGACGGGCAGATCTAGCTGTGCTGTCATCGCCCCCCGTCTTCAGCACTGCCGTGCCCCTCAGCCTCGTGGTGGAGTGGGGCGGGGCGGGGCGGGGCGGGGCGGAACGGGCGTGTGAGATTACCGCTATCGGCGATGGCCTCTCAATCATACCCGAGCGGAGATAACCTCGCCTCTCTCTCTCTCTCTCTCTCTCTCTCTCTCTCTCTCTCTCTCTCTCTCTCTCTCTCTCTCTCTCTCTCTCTCTCTCTCTCTCTGTCTCTATCTATCCCGCCCCTCCCTCTACTTAGGTTTTACGGCTCTTCACTATATGGTAGTATTGCACAGCCTCGGGTCAGTGCCGCGTGTCACCACAAAAAAAGAGGTACAAGTTTCATATATAAAATAATTTAAGAGAATAAATTAGAATAGTTTATTTGTTATGCAGAAAAAAAATTGACTCAAAATATATTTCGAGGGGTGGGGGTGGACCACTTGAATTTTAGGTGAATATGAAATGCAAGCCAATACATTCCAATGGAATATTTGTAATATTTTCAACAAAATGTACAGTATATTACGAAGTAACTCAAAGCTCAGAAATCATAAAGGCTTCATAAAATTAGCAAAATCGAGTGTTTGAAAAACCTTGTCGACTTTTGGAGGTGTGCGCAGCCCACCCCCATCCCGAATTCCGGAACTGCATTCCCCGCCTCTGCTAGGGACCAGCTCTAAGCGCGCAGTGTTGCGGGATTGCATTGCAGACTCGCCAGGGCCTCCGAGGCCATGGCCCCTTACGGACGAATAGGGTAGGCAAACCCGCAACACTGTTACGTTGTCAGAAAATCACCCGGTACATGGAATATTCAAAGTGATCCGCAGCCGTAATAGTATTTTTCAATCAATTAGGAGTAACTATGTGGCTTAAAATATTCATCTTAAGGCCACACGGGAAATGAATCGCTCATCTGAAATTACATGTGAAAAATCAGCACTACGGCTAAAAACTGTAAACAGCGGAAAAATTAATAGCAGGGCTGCCAGGAAGAAAGCACGGTAGCTTCAAAATTAGTTGCTCCTACACAGATAAAAAATTAGTCCACCTGCTGTTTTTTTAATTGTCGGACGCGAATTATTTTGTTGCGTGCAAGATGATAACTTTAAATCAATATTCGTCGAGAAACTGAGGAGACTTAAAAAAAATCAATACATTCGTTCTCATTCTAGGTTTGACAAAAAAGCATCCTGCAGTTAAAATAAAAGTAACCATACCCTCCCTTCCTCTTTTATGCGCAAACCCGCCGAGCACCTTTTCAAAGTAGGCAACCCGGTACAAAAACTCTTTGATGGTGGCGCATGACGGGATTATTTCGGTCGCTAATTGGACAGAGCCGTGCCGCTACCGGGCTTCCGTTCGGCGTCTAAAGGTCGTGGGGGGTTGCGGCGGTGGCGCGCTGGGGTGAGGTGAGGCGAGGGCGAGGTGGGGCAGGTGCGGGCGGGGCCTGGCGGGCTGCGGCGAGGTGACCCGGGGGGGGGGGGGGGCTGATATCTCAGCACGTGACCAACAGCCCGGATCAGACGTGCCGGCACGGTGGTGTCGTCGGACCCCGTAGACCCAAAGATCAGACTAGACCCGTCGCGGACCACTTCTAGCCAAGCCAGGCTCGCCAGGCCGTGGACAGCAAAGCACTTGACTCAGAATTTTTCCCGACCTTAACTCAAAGCGGTCCCGCGGCGACGCCGCAGCACTGGGCAGGGTCGAGGCAGGGGGATGGGTGGAGCGGCCGGGCAGGGCCGGGCCGACCCGAGCCACCGGAGTCCCGTGTCCTCGTGCTCTCCACCCGCCATCCCGGCTACCACTGACCACTGCGCCCCGCCCCGCCCCGCCACGCCACTGCGCCCGCAGAGTGCCAGACAGGCCGGGGCCATACAGGCGGAAAAGATAAAAAAGGAGAAGTAATTAATTCCGTGTGCCACCATGCACTCAGCACACGTTAGGCTGGTGGGCAGGCTAGGCGGGCGAAAGGGCGGGGCGTGGCGGGGCGTGGTGGGGCGGGGTAAGGCGGGGCCGAGCGAGACACGCGGGGCCTACCTTATCGGCTTACTGCGCTCGCCGCACCGGCAGGCCAGGCCAGGGCCCCCCACCACCCACTTTACTTAGCAGCGGAACGTCGCGGAAAAATTAACCACGTCGCGACTACCTACCTGCTCCTTTTTCATGTTTGTTATTGTTACTACATACGCTCTGCTACCGCTGTGTGTGGGGGCCACGGCGACACAGGGGCATACCATCTTAGATATTGTACACAACCTGGGGGGTTGCGCTCAGGAACGGGTCGAATGCACTGTTAATAAGAAATGCTCCCCCAGGAGGGATACCCAGGGATATAGCATTTCGGCTGCTGCAAACTTTTTAAAGTTGTGTTTTATTCATGTTCGAGAGCCAACTTTTGCTGTCTAAAACTTCTAAGTGACACAGTGAAGTTGAGATTATAAGAACAACATAGTCACGTGACGGCAGCCATTTGTAAGCGCGTGCGCAATGGCTATAATCGATACAATTACTACCCACCAGAGTAGCCCGCGTATGATGTTAACTCACACACGCACCCACTCTCTTTCTATTTCTCTCTTACACACAGACACACACGCACACGAGCCCCACCGGAGGCTCACTAGGGAACACGGGAGCGAGCGAGGAGACGCGGAGCGGCTTTACCCGCCCCAGCACTGCCCCGAGCTGTTTTATACATGGACACACACACGCACTCGCTCTCCCTCACACACACGCGCGCAGTTTCTATCCCGATGGCCTGGCCCCGCCTCGCCTCGCCCCGCCAAGCGAGCGCCTGCTGCTTTGTCAATAAAAGAAAGCTAAAGGTGCAGCGGGGCGGCATGCACGCTGCACGCGTCGGGCTGAGCCGGCGCGTCGCGACGCCTGGCGACGCCCGCCTATAGGCCGGCGCAGCGCAGTGGGGGCCTGCCGCCAGCCGCCGGCCGCATCCGACCGTCTGTATATGCCTGGCCAATCCGCAACGAGAATGTCTTTGGCAAGGCACATCGGTTGTCCGACCTTTTTTTGTCCGACCTCGGGATTTTTGCGGCCGCCACTGTCACACGTTTCTTTTTGTCCGACCTCATTTTGTCCGACCTGGCAGTCGGGGTGTCATAGTTATTTTTCTGTCCGACCTCGTTTTCTCCGTCCCCAACGAACCGTTAGAGTCGCCTGCTATCCTCTGCGATGCAGCTCGATTGTCCGACCTGATACTTTCCCTCAAATCTGAAAAAGAGCCTGGATTTTTTCCGACCTTGTTTACACGGGTAAAATGGAAAAGGAATATGTATCATGGTCGGAGCATGCACCGAAAAAATTGGTACAACACCTCAAATTCAATTTTTTTAAAAGGTATTTTTTACCTCTGCCTACCCAGTGCTACTAACAGTGCCGATGTGCATATCAATGTCGCCACGCGGCCGGCCTGTTGCTGCCTGGAGAGCAGGTTTCCTGATGACGCCACCGGTACAGGTTCGCCGGCGACTACGGCTCTTCGCAGCGTCACTCCTAGTGGGCAGGCATCTTGTACCGTGGCGTCGTAGCCGTGCCGGTTCAGTGTTGTCCTGCGAGCCGCGGAACCCAGGTTCGAATCTTGCTAAATATAAATTTTTCCGAGGACAGCAGCCTGGAGTGGAATTCAAACCCCCCATTTCAACGGGGCTCCCTCGTGGAATCGCCGACGGTCTAGTGGTCTTAGTACCACGAAAGCCGCGGGGTGTCATGAGACTCGGCACTTGGGGCCTGGGTTCAATTCCCAGGTAGGTTCTTCACTGGCAGCGAAAGCGAGTTGTCAGGAAGTTCCGTCCCATGCCACGGGGGGTGGTCCCTCGTGGGGAAGTAAGGCCTATGAATCTGGCTCCTTAGTAAACAGCTTTTCCATGACCTGTGCGGGAGCGGGTCAGTACAGGTCTAACCAACCGTACGCTTACTCTTCCGCATAAACTTCTCTTTCTGCTCTTCTCCCCCTCTATCGTCCTGCCTTGCCTCTACCTCCCACTGACCGGTCATGCGGTCCGGTGGTGCCCAGTCGTTGGTCTGAAATGCTACCTACGGCTTCAAGGCGCTGTTTAAATAGGGTAGTACGGCGGGCCTGACAGGCCGCCAGCCTTAAGCGGGGACTCTCCCCGTAGCGGAGAGGACTTCTCGTGCCCGCGGGGTGGCGGTCGCCTGGAACACACCGGATCCCATCAGAACTCCGAAGTTAAGCAGGCGGGGCTCGCAGGTTGCGAGTTAGGTAGGGGCCTACCAATTTTTCAATTTTTTAAAAAATATCTTTAAAAAAAATTGAATTTGAGGTGTTGTACCATTTTTTCGGTGCATGCTCCGACCATGATACATATTCCTTTTCCATTTTACCCTTTTAAACAAGGTCGGAAAAAATCCAGGCTCTTTTTCAGATTTGAGGGAAAGTATCAGCTGCATCGCAGAGGATAGCAGGCGACTCTAACGGTTCGTTGGGGACGGAGAAAACGAGGTCGGACAGAAAAATAACTATGACACCCCGACTGCCAGATCGGACAAATCGAGGTCGGACAAAAAGAAACGTGTGACGGTGGCGGCCTCAAAAATCCCGAGGTCGGACAAAAAAAAATGTCGGACAACCGATGTAGACTCTGTGTTTGGCCGTTCCATGATGGCACTGTGGATATAGTTCATCCGAGAAGAACAGAGGAGGGGGGGGGGGGGGGAGAAACAACTCTGAAATTTTTGTACACCTCGCAGTTTAATAAAATTCAGGAAAAATCAGAAAAAAATAACAAAACTTCACAATAAGTTATAAAAACTCAGGAAAATTCAAGACAATTCATGAAAATTTAGGTTAATTTCCAGTGAAAATTCACAAAAATTATTTAAAAATTAACAAAACGTGCACATGAAAATTGAGAGTTGTTACTCCCTCGAGGTGCACGCAACGCAGGTGAAAAGCCTCTTGACCCCTTTCCGTGCCCTCCCTTCAGTTCTCTTCCCTTCCCTCCATTCCCCTCCCCTCCCTTCCTCGCCGTGCCCTGCCTCCAGTTGGGGCGTGGAGTGGACGACAGCAGGCCTTGTTGCTATGTGCATCCTGCTGCTACGGGATCCAGAGAGGGAAGGTACAGGGGGTGCGGCGGCCACTGGGTCATGAGTGTCACACGCCCCCTCCACACCACGGCCCCGGCCCCACCACTCGCCCTCTTGTTCTGCCCTAGCCCCACTCCCCTTTCTTCCGCCTCCTTTTCCTGTCAACGTCTCCTAAGAGAAAAAAAACAATAATAACAATAACAAAAAAAACAAACAGCGTTTCGTTTCTTTTCTTTTCATGAGAAATGCGCGTAAAAAATATAAATCGTCATTATTTCTCTTATATCACGGCATGTATTCGTTAAAATAAATGAATAAATCCAAGAGATTAGTAGTTATCTTGCCATGCGGAGAAACAAAAGCTGCCGCCCCAGGACCGCCGCTCCGCCCCACCCCACCCCACCTATTCGTCTCATCCCAGCGCGCGGAACGCCCCGACAGCACCGCCACCGACGACCCCTCTCAGCAGAGGCGAGCACGGGGCGTCACAGGAACGTCGCACAAAAGAACGCCCCGCCCCGCCCCGCCCCGCCCCGCCCCGCCGGGCCCGCTCCTCTCATCCGGACACACGTCGTACACTATTCTCTCCTTTTTCTCCTGCTGTGCTTCTCTCCCGAGGTGGCGTGCCCCACTCGGCCCCGCCCCGCCCCGCCCCTCTCCCACCCCACCCCACCCGCTCATGGTTCGTGTATCGCGACGGTATCGCATCCCCGCTCAGCCTATCACTGGGGGCCGCTCGCTGCTGCACGGCGTTAACGAGGAGGGGCCGAGGGGAAAAGGAGGGGGGGGGGAGTACTGCGACCGGGAGGGAGAACGGAAAAGTGATTATCGGCAGTGTACAAGCGGAGCCCCGGGGGGCCCGGAGCGCGTGTGGGGCCTGGCCGCCTGGCCCGGCCCGGCCCGACCGGCGGGTAAACAACAGCCCGACGGGATACATCGCCACGACGAGGACGACACTTGGCACCCGCTCACAACCGCACCGACTTTATTTATTTCTCATTCAAACACGGGACGCAGAAATAACAGCGCTCGCGCGGAGCGGAAAGGAAACAGAGGCGGACAGAGACGGGAGACAGAGAAAGACGCGGAGGGACGGAGACGCGCGGCAGACGGAGAAGGACGGATGGCTGGACGGAGACGGAGTGAGTCGGAGGGGACGTCGTGGGAGCGTCGGCGAGGGCAGAGGGAGAGAGAAGGAGCGAGGGAGGGAGTGGGGTGGGGGGAATGGAAAGTGTGAGAAGGGCCATGTTCCAGTGCAGCAGGCGGCGCCTGGAGAGCCTTTCGGAGTAGTAGTTGTGCGACAGGACAGAACAGGGCAGGGCGAGGCCCAGTCGAAGCCTGAGTATAGTCTTTAGGCCGCAGAACGGCTCGACGCGGCCCCGCCCGCCCCGATACTACTTCCGCTACGCCCGCTTTTCCTCCTCCGTCCCGGCCGACCCCAACGAGACACTTTGCGAAATGAAGTATAGTCCGCCCGCGTGCGGTAGTACGACGCGCGGTCGCCCATATTATCCCCCCTTCCAGCCATTTCGTCCTGCCGGTTACGGATTTTTTTCTTTCTTTCTCCTTACTACTTTTTGTATTTCTTTTTATTTCGTGCGCGCCGCGTAGCGGTGGCTGAAGAGGAACAGGAGAGTCATCACACGCTATAGTGTTGAGCAGCGCAGCTTGTTAAGCGCGGATTGGGCGTGGCGTGGTGCGGCGGAGCGGGGCGGGGCGGGGCGGGGCGGAAAGAGGGCGCTGAGGGCGCCGCACCGCGTGCCCCGGGGACACGCAGTCTATCACGCTAATGCTGAGGCCGCGTCCGGAGTGCTATCGCACGGCCAGAACGGAGAGTAGAGCGAGAGCGAGAGAGAGAGAGAGAAGCGAGCGGTACGGAGAGGGCGGTGAAGTAGTGGAAGGGAGAGAGTCGGAAAAGAAATGAGAGGGAGAGAGACCGGCACGGAACGAGGTGAGACAGCCGCGTGAAGGGGGGAAAGAAAAGAAAAAAAAACTGTGATCGCGGGCTGCGCTCTGCGCCACGCGCTCAGCAGGTGAAGTTTCGGACGAACTCAGTACGTCTACGCCCAACGCAGCAGCCGCCTGGTGGAAAATGGAAGCGATTCTGAAAGCGAGTGGCGGGGTGGCGGGGAGGTCAGGTGCGGGCCCGGCAGAGCGGTCGCACAGCTCAGCTACTGGGAAATCCCCGCACACGTATTAGCGCTCGATCCGTTCGTAGAGCGGTAGAGCCGCCCCGCCCCGCCCCGCCCCGCCCCGCCCCGCACGCCGGGGGAGCGCCTGACGGCGGCGGGTAGGCACTTCCGCCGAGCACGGATGTGCCGCGGGTCTGCCTACCCACTGCCCGTAAGGCGCTCTCTCCACCCGCGCCGGCGGTGCGGCAGTCCCTCCATGAACCTGATTTATTCAATGCGATGAGCTTGTAAAGGTTGGCGAGAGTTTTCTGATTTTCGGCCAACACCGAGGGGGAGGGGGGGGGGGGCGTCACTTTGAAAAATCATTATGAAAGACCCCCAAAAACTCCGAAAAAAATTACTGCTGAAAATAGAATCAAGAAAAAAAAATACGGAAAAATCCGAGAAATCGAGAAAAAATGAACAAAACACTGAAAAAAAAATTAAAGTGAGAACTAGGGGGAAAAGATCAAAGTTCATCCAAAAGTGAAGAAAATTTTCCTCAAAAATCAAAGGAAACATCACAACATAAAATAACAAAAATTTAACAAAAAAAAACTGTACATATCTTGTATGAGCGAACCCTCCCTCGACGCTCACTATTACAGAGGGAAAGAAAGTGTTTCCGAGATGTGACTAAACCAACAGCATTAATTGCTCGTAATAAGTCGGATTCGCCTGCATGTTTTTTTCTTCCTTGTTTTTTTTTCTTTCATCGTGCCGTCTTTAGGAACCCAGTTTGTCTCTGATTCCATTTGGTGGTCGGTGCCGCATCCCGGGGGCGGACGGGTCGCCTCACCGCGGTGTTCGGTTTAATTACATTAAAGTCGATGGCTGCGGTGACTGGCTCTGCTCTCGGGGCGGGGCGGGGCGGGGCGGGGCGGGGCGGGGCGGGGCGGGGCGGGGCGGGGCGGTGACCGTGACCAGGCAGGGGAGCCACCCACCTAGCTTCCTGGCCCCGGCTCGGCTCGGACTACTACACATCTCTCGAGGGGGGAGTGAGGCTGTTATTGTACTTTGGGCCAACTTATAATGGGAAAAGTGGGTCTTAATTGCTAACCTAACGGGTGTAACGGGCCTAATGGCGTTCAGGATGTCGTGGCCTGGCGTTCGAGGCCCTCGCGAGCGCGTCGTCGTCCCCGAGAGAGAGGATATTGGAGAGAGAGAGAGAGAGAGAGGGGGGGGGGGGTGAGCAGGTGGCGAGAGAGAAAGTGCGCGGGTGAGGCAGGACGAGAGAAAGTAAAGAGCAAGAGAGAGGAACACGCTCTCTATATTTCCCCTGCCGCCGCTTTCTCCGTCTTGTTGCCCCCCTTTTTTTTGCACTTGCAAACAGAATGCGGGAAGATGTCCTCGCGCCCGGCACGGCACGGAACGGCACGCCATGGCATGACAGGGCACGGACTCCATTTCTTGGTGCTGAATGTTGCAGGGTCATGCAGGAACTCGTGAAACGTTAATGGGCGCTGTGATTGGAGTTGGAGACGGCCCCGGCGGCGCAGGCCTCCCCCCCCCCTCGCTTTCCCGTTCCCCCCTAGCCCACCCCTCACCCCCTGGCAGCCCTGAATATTTCAGGCTTTCCGGGCTGGGCTACATGACCCATCAGCAGATCCGGAGGAGTCTGACACACCCATGGGAGTCCTGCGGCAATCAAAACTATTGGGTGTGCTGCTGCAGCCGCCTGAGTGCGGGAGGGGAGAGGGAGAGGGAAGCGGTAGGAGGGGGTGGGGGGAAGGGGTGGTGAGAAAGGGGGAAGAGGGGAAGGAAGAGCGGCAGCGACGCAAGAAATAAAGGAGAAGCGAGCAGCAGGCAGCGGTCGTGACGGACACGACGATACGACCGTGATTAAATCTACGGCCTCCGCTCCCCAGTTCCACCCCGCCCCGCCCAGCCCCGCCACGCTCCGCCCGCCCTACCCCGTCAGGGCCGCAGCCTCCTTATCTCTGGCCGGGAGAGGCAGCAGAAGTGATGCATTGGGGCGCATGAGGGGGAGGCCCGGAGGCCCGGGCGGGCGAGGCCGAGGCCACGCGAGATGAGGCAAATTTGATTGTAAGTGGCAGCGGCAGGTACTACGGGCTTGTGGGGGGCAGGGTGAGACCGACAAGACCGCCAGTATGTGAATGGCGCTGTGGGGCGGGGCAGGGGGGTCTGGGCGTAGATAAACCAGGTTCAAACTTTGTTATGATGGATGGAAAGATAACCTTTCCTGGCGTTTGCAGACGCTGCGTCGAGAACCAACCTATCCTGGCTGCCTCTCTTCTCCCTTCGGCTCGGCACGACTTGTCTTGGCTCGGCTCGGCTCGGCACGACTTGGCTCGGCTCGGCTTGGCTCGGCCCGCTCCGCTACCGCAGCCGAGTGATGGAGGGGAAAGGTTAAGGGTAAGGGTGAGGGCAGGGTGAATTGGGAGGGGGGGGGGGCAGTGTGAATAACGAAAATAGGGGAAAGTTTCGCCGCCGCTGCTTTCAAAGCAGCACTCGATTCTAGGGGGACTTTACTTACTTTCCGTAATTTTATCAAGTTCGGGGGTGGGCCGGGGGCCGGGCTGGGGTGGGACCGAGGGCAAAGGCAGCAGCACTCTCTCTCCTCCTTACTGCGGTCCTTCCCTGGCCCCCCCCCCCTCCAAGGACGCCATGGCGAGGCGTGGCGCCAGCTAGCGTTGTTGTTAGCGCATCGTTAGCGTTAGCGCGACCATGTGTCACTGAAGGCGAGACAATAATTACTATACGAGTCGTATGTTGGCAGCGGCGCTAGTCAGAACCACAGTGTGTGTCCGTTTCGTTGGCAGTGGCGCCGCTCCGGGTTTAGTCCGGGGGAGGAATCTGAGTCCTGGTTGTCAGCATGACGTCGAAATGGTCCAAGAGGGAGAGGAGAACGCCTCAAGGTTTCGGTGTCAGCCGGATTACCAAAAGATAGCCGAGATTACGCGGAATACCCCTCGGATAACTATTTCTGTCCATCTAAAAACTGTCTATATCAACCAAAATTTGAACTTAATTTCCTTAGATTAACGATAGTAATCCAACCGATCCTTGTCGGCCGGATTACCAAAGTCGGTTCACCCTGATTCACCCTCGCAATAGTCCCACATTTCGAAGAGTTCTGTGACTGCGTGATGGTATCGTGACCCTGTTAAGATCTCAAAACCTCTAACCACGCTCATTGTGACAGCCATACGAGTCACAGAAGGCGTCAGGAGCCATTTTGACGTCTATGCTGACAGTCGGGACTCAAATTCCTCCCTAGAGTAGCCCCTTAGCGCGCCCCGAGGCCGAGCAGCCCAGCCCAGCCCGTCCCCTCCCCATATACGACCTCATTCGTGGGAGTTGGCACCCCCTGTGGTGGTGGTGGTGGTGGGCGGCCGGCGGCGGCGGCGATATTCCAGCCCATCGGGCCCGCCCCGCCTCACCCCGCCCCGCGCACTCCAGTAAATGGCTCCAGGAAATCAGGATCCTCCAGTGGCGACAGCCAAGCAGCCCGCAGCCCGGGCGGCCCCGGCGGCCCCGGCGGCCCCGGCCAGCCAGCGAATCACTCAGGCAGAGGCTGGCGGGCTGGTCGGGACCGCGGGGCGCCACAGCCGCCTGATTCCGAGGATCGCGTGCCTCCGTCCTTGTCGCTCCCATGGCGCTGCCCCATGCCGGGGATGGCAGGACCCCACGAGTGCGACAAGGGCGCGGAGGGCGCGCGAGAGCGATCTTCGGAATCAGGCGGCAGGCAGGGCGGCCTGCTGGGCCTGCCGCGGGAGGGGCAACAGATCGCTCAGTCAAATGGGGCAAGTTGGGACACACAAAGAGCGCGGCCCGGCAAGCACCGGCCGCCGCCGCCGCCCTCTGCCCTTGCTGCTGACAAATCGAGCGGGTTCAGTAAAATGGGACATCGTTGGGACCGTGACGCTCGGGAGGAGACAAATAGGTGAGGACAGGCGACTGTCCTTCCTCCCCTTCCCCTCCCTCCCGCATTCCCATCCCGCCCCGCTAACCACTGGCTGGAGCCAAGTCGGGCCCGGGTGAGCGGCAGGAGGGTGGGGGGCTCATTACTAACGCAACTACAGTGACTTGTTCTCAGCAGGGGACTTGTAAAACGCGGGAGGCTAGGCCCTTTCCGGGACGCGGCCAAGCCGTGGTACAGTGTAACAAAACTGCGCGGGAAGTTTGAGAAAGGCACATGGGAATTTTCAGCGCCACCGCATATTTCCACCACAGAAAGGTTCTTGTCGAAGTCGGGAAAGGCCTTCACAAAAAAATTCATCCTCTAAGAACAAAAATTTATCCTGCATTCGTCAGGCAACAAATTTTGTGCGTAACTTACTCTCAAACCAAATTTTCCATAAATGTATCCATGGACCTTTGGAAACTTTGCCTTTCTAGATGATATTCTACCGTTTCCAAATCAAACTTAATTTGGAATATATTACTATCAGCAATGACGCCGAGGCCGAGGAAGATTTCGAATTCGGCACCTTAAACTAAAAGACACACAGTTCAGACGCCCGTTTCAAAACCCACGCAGTTGACACGGTCGGCTCGAACTGCGTGTGTTATGAAACGGGTGGATCAACTGCGTGGGCTTTGAAACGAGCTTCTGAACTGCGTGTGTTTTAGTTTAAGGTGCCGAAATGCAGTCCTTATAAACTTAAGACAACCAGCAGAAAGAAATTGGAAAAAAAAAAAAAAAAACTCCATCGTCGCCTATCCCGGTGCGTGTGCCTCGAACTTTTGAGGACATTGCGAGGGTGACGCTCAGCTTGTCTGCGCAGCATATCGAAGCCACTTTGGACGTGTGTGCTGGGCAGCAGAAGAAGTGGAAGTTGCTGGTGGTGCCATCGTGGCGTTGCGGGGCGGAGCGGTTCACGCGAGAACGGGCAGGGCAGGGCAGGGCAGGGCAGGGCAGGGCCACCGCCCGCCATGGCGGAGGCCGCGCCACCGCCGAGCGAGAGAGGAAGACGGCGAGGGAGTCACCTTGTGATTCTGTTTCCTGGGAACGCGTCTAACCCTGTTTGGGGATACTCCTCTCTTCTCTCTCCGGCCCGGCCTGGCCTGGCACGGCACCGACGCTCGCCCCGGGCCCCGGGCCCCGCCCCACCCCTCAACACCCCGCCCTGCCCCGCCCCGCCCCGCCGCTGCCGGCGCGGCGCTTGCGGTGACAGCTTCCCTCTACCTTTTCCCTTCCCCGTCCATCTCTGCCCTCCATCCAGCCGCTCGTACAACCCCTTCACCTTCACCCCCGCCCGCCCGACCCAGCCCCACCCACACCCCTAGGGGCCATGTCGTATCTTCGCGGAGGAATCTGTCGAGCAAAAGTCATTTCTGACAATTTTTTCTCTCTTTCTTTATATTTCTTCTTCTCGTCGACGACTATAAATAAGCGGCGTGTTTACCGTCTGGCCTTGTTTATATTTCGCGTCCGGCTTTTTCATAAGCCTAGAGAATTATTGTATTGGTTTCTCCTCTTTCCTTTTCTCCGTCGTCTCGTTCCTCTTGTTCTTGTTGTTGTTTTGCCTGCTCCTACCGGCCGCCTTTTGCTCTTTGTTCCCAACGAGACTAAAAGGCACACCGCTTCGGATCCGGACAGGTGTCAGGACCGGGAGGGCGGTGAAGGGCGCGCGCACATTTCCTCGTACGAAGTTTTTGCCCGCCTCCCCTTCCTTAATCACTTCGTAATCCTAATGAACAAGGGCGCGGTGGCCCCACCGCCCCGCTGTGCGGCCCCGCGCGGACAGAGCGTGAAGATGGAAAGTTGTTTGTTATTTTTGGACGGGCGCGGCGCGCCGCGTAGCAGCTCTGGTGTGCGCGGCGCGGGGGTTTTTGACGCAAACTTTTCCCTTGGCTGTCGAGGCTGCTTCCCTGGGCTGGGCTGTGCTGGCTTCTCACGGCTTGCTGGCTTTGCGCTGTCTGGCTATGAACTGCCAGGCCGTGTGGGCCCCGCTGCTGCTGCTGCTGCTGCTGCTGCTGCTGCCTCGCCTGCCGCCCTGCTCACTATGTAAGTACCCTAGGGCGAGGGAGGATCATTTCGAAAAATAACCGTAAGCCCCCCCCCCCCCCAAAAAAAAGAATATCATTTTCAAAAAATCAAAATAATCAAAATAAAATATTAAAGAAGAAAAAATACAGAAAAATACGAAAAGTCAAGAAAAAAATAAAAATAAAAAACGAGATAAAATAGGAAAAAATTCAGAAATGAGGCGAAAAGATCAAAATTTATCAATAAGTAACAGAAATTTTCCTTTAAAAACCAAAAGAAAAATCACAACAACATGTCCAAATCATAATAGTCTAAAAATTCAAAAGTTAA
Source organism: Frankliniella fusca (assembly GCA_029379305.1). Taxonomy (NCBI): domain Eukaryota; kingdom Metazoa; phylum Arthropoda; class Insecta; order Thysanoptera; family Thripidae; genus Frankliniella; species Frankliniella fusca. The sequence continues at coordinate 52,936 of JAHWGI010000967.1, forward strand.
AAAAATCATCGTACACATTTTGTATGCTTGATCGATCCCCCTAGGGTGCAGGTCGTGTGAGCCCGGCCCCGCCTCGCCCTGCCGTGGCCCTGCCCGTATGGAACGCTGCGGCTGAAAGTCAGAGTTTTTCTGGTCTCATCGGTGAGCCAGGAACGATACGGTCACGCACCGTTTTGCAGCCAGTGGGGAGACCGCTGAAAGACGGGTAAGAGACGGTTGGTCCAGCTCTCAACGGTCTTCCCCACAGCTGATTTCTGCGCTCACGACCGTCTTTTTTGCGTCTGGAAAAAGTGAATTTTAAAGCCGGTTGGAAGCCCGGTTGGAAGACGGCACGGAAGACGGTTTTCTTGGCCCGGCGATGCAAAAGCGAGCCTCGACCTGTTGTCGAACACAGGTCGCCGATTTAGAAGTCCGAGACGGTTCCCACCTGGCCAGGGCGGTTACCTAGCGGAGCACGTGCGAGATGCGAGTCCTACTCGGCCGACCGCTCCCGCTACTTGCGCGCGCACAAGATATAGTCTCCCTTGACTTCCCAATGTGGACCTAGCTTACGCACTTATACAAACCACAGGGCATAGCATCTTCACTCCGTCAAATAGTGTGGCTACGTTCCTGACGGCGAAGAAACATAAACTGGGAAAATAGTGCGTGCGCAAGTAGCGGGAGCGGTCGGCCGAGTGGGACTCGCATCTCGCATGTGCTCCGCTAGGTAACCGCCCTGGCCAGGTGGGAACCGTCTCGGACTTCTAAATCGGCGACCTGTGTTCGACAACAGGTCGAGGCTCGCTTTTGCATCGCCGGGCCAAGAAAACCGTCTTCCGTGCCGTCTTCCAACCGGGCTTCCAACCGGCTTTAAAATGCACTTTTTCCAGACGCAAAAAAGACGGTCGTGAGCGCAGAAATCAGCTGTGGGGAAGACCGTTGAGAGCTGGACCAACCGTCTCTTACCCGTCTTTCAGCGGTCTCCCCACTGGCTGCAAAACGGTGCGTGACCGTATCGTTCCTGGCTCACCGATGAGACCAGAAAAACTCTGACTTTCAGCCGCAGCGTTCCATACGGGTGCCCAGCCGCGACGCCGCAGCCGTGACGTGCGAGCGGCGAGCCGAGTTCAGCGACTTAGTGAAATGCAACAGGGCGGGGGCGGTGCATTTATTCAGACTGGCGCCGTCACGGCCGGACTATTCCGGGCCTCCGGGCCGGTCGCGAGACTATTTTAGTGTGCGGGGCACGCCGGCCCCCGGCCCCCGGCCCCGGCCCCGACCCCCTTGCCTTTGAGAATTATAAAAATAATATTAATGCTGATGATGATGATAATGTTTTCGCTGGATAGGTTCTACAGGTCTCGAGGGGGCGGCCAGGGCCGGGGCCGAGGCCGGAGCGACAGTGCTGCGCGGGGGTGAGCGTGGGCCGCCCGGGCGCCCCCGGCGGGGGCGGTGGAAAAGGGGGGGGAGGAGGGAGTCTCGGGTCATTGCACCGAGCCACAGTTTTGTGTCGCGTGTAATGAGGGGCAGGGCGGTGGTGGAGAGAGGAAGGGGAGGGCGGCAGCAGCGCGCCCCGAAGCGCGCCACACTTTTCTCACCTCGACATTTTCGAGCTCGTAAAGTCGCTTGCTGTCGCCGTCGACGCCGTCCCCGCCCCCGCCCCCTCCCCCGGACTCACCCCGCTGCCACCCTTCCGCTGAGCCGCTCTGTTGATTTTCAGCGCACGGAATGACGAGCAGGGATATAGAGGAGGACCGAGTTCGGTGACGCTCGCGCGGGGGACTCACAGCAGCAGTTTGCGCGCGACGGCACGCGATGCGACACGACGTGACGTGTGCTTCCTATGCCGACTTATTCCGAAAAAAAAAAAGCGGTTTCCTCGCTCCTGTCTCTCTCGCACTCATGGGTTTCACCGCACAGGCACGAGAGAGAGAGAGAGAGACTGAGTGAGGAGAGCGCGCTCTTCGGAATAAGTCAGCAGTTTCGGCTCGGCGCTGCTCTAGTTGCAGTGAAGCGCCCGCGGCACGGCCCGCGCTGTTCAGGCCGCCCTACTTACCTCCCGCCTGCCTCCGCGTGCTCACTCGTGTACTTTATATATTTGAGTGAGGTCTTGCGGGTGTTGTTGGCTGCTCTGCGGAGCGCGCGTGTGTGTACGCCGGCGCGGCCCGGCGCGGCGCGCGCCCCTCGCACTCTCTCGGTATTTCCCACGGTCGGGCGCCCAGGCGTGAAAGTGGCCGGTGGAATTGGAAAAGTTCATCCGCCCCCTTCCTCCCCTCCCTCCCTCCTCCCCGCCTCCCTGACTCCCTCTCGTACCCTCCCCTAAACCCCCACCCTGCGGCGTCCCCCGGGGCGCGGGGCGCGGGCCAGGGGACCGCGAGGGGGTACGGAAAGGAGGGGGGGGGGAGTGGAGGGGTAGTTGTGGAGAGGGCGAGGGTCGAAAATATGGCAAAATATGCACTAGACGCGACGCGGAAGTACCCCGAGCGGAAAACCACCCTTACCAAGGGGATAAAAAAAAAGAAGAAGAGGAAAAGGAAGCCAATAGCGTTCGTTTCGTTCCTCGCTCAGGGGGCTTTAGGCCAAATAGGGACGATGCAATTTGCGCCCCTTTACTGCCCTTCCGCCGAGCTCCGCCCGCCCGCCCTCCACCTCCACCCGCCTGCAGCCCCTGCGGCCTCAACCCTTCCCCCTCCCCGCCCGACGCGCACCGCGAGTGGGAGAAGAAAGAACGGAAATTGCGCTTGGAGTCCCATTGAGACGGTGCGCGTACACCGTTCATGGAAAAGTTGGGTGAAATGACAATTTCGGTACCCACCTGCGCGCGCCGCTTGGTGCGGGGACTTAAAGCGACTTTCGTCGTTCCGCGAATCCCGCCTCGAAAACACGAATACCTAGTTCTCGCTCCGCTTCCTCTGGGAAGTCGGCACGATTGCTCCTAAATCTCATGAACTTATTCGTTTGTCTTCCGCAATAAGGCATTCTGCGAGGCTTTTACCAGAGCTACATTAAAAAAAAATAGATATACATTGTATATATATATATATATATATTTTTTGGGGGGGGGGCGTGGTTTTTCCGCGTCCGCGTGCCCCTTTCACCACCATCCAGTCTAATTTTTAGTGAAAGGTGGGCCTAGATATACGTTTGCGCAAGTTGTGATGTGGACGAGGCGGAGCCTCAGCGTGTGGGTGGGCCCGGTGGGCGGACAGGACGGCAGCGGACATGCCCGCTCCACTGCGTGCGGCCTGGCTCGGGCGGACTGGGCGGGGTGGGGTGGGGTGGGGCGGGGCGGGTGGGGCAGTCAGGGCGGGCGTGGCGAGCGAGGCGGGCGGGGCGACCTTCAACGGGGCCTTACTCACTAATTAGAATAATATCTCCGGACGGCTCGACCTAAAACACGACCTGTGGAGAGAGGGAGAAAGAGAAAGAGAGGGAGAGAGAAAGAGGAAAGAGAAAGGGAGGGAAATAGGTGATGTCACCAAGCTGTAATAAACTGACCACGCCACAGGGCCACAGGGCCTCGTCCGACGTGTCGCTCATTTGTTTATTTATACGTAACTTTTTTTTCCCCTCGAAGTAGCATGGCCGGATGCTCAGCAAACGAGAATTAAAAAAAAAAGTATTTATATATACTCGTACTCGTGTGTGTGTGTGTGTGTGTGTGTGTGTGTGTGTGTGTGTGTGTGTGTTTGCGCGCGCCAGGCCCCTACAGTCCCATGGCGCTCCCCAACCCCCGGCCCCCCTCACTTCCGGTTCCGGTGTCCTTATCAATAACAGCTCCCTTCCGTTTCTCATTGGCCGCCCCTGCTCTGCTAATATCACCTGCTGCTGCGTTCTGGGGGACGCCTCGTTATGTGCAGGCAGCAGCGAGGCGCTCGGGCGGTACACTCATCAAAGAAACAAATAAAACAAAATTATTCGAAAAGCGTAATTGTTCTTTTTTTTTTACCAGTTCCATAGACCTAGCGCTTTGATCGGTCGGACCGTGCCCCGCGGCCGCGTACACTATCCGACCAGAACAGCGGGGAGGTAAGTTTTCATAAATGTATTCCGCTTTTTGTTGGTAAAGAAAGCTCTTGCTTTTTCGCTTTCGGGGCTGGAGTACTCCGTCCTTGGAGCGAGGGGAGGCGGGCAGGAGGGAGGGAATGCCTAGATTATATGTAATACCAGACGGGGATGGTCTAGAAGCCAGCGGGGCAGCAGGGCGGGAGGGAGGGGGAAGGGGGGGGGGAACTAGTTGGGGAGTAGAAGGGCGCGCGCTCCGCGCATGGAAGAGAATGAAAGGCAGCGGGAGGGGAGGGGAAGGAAATTGAGGAATGCCGTGTTGCGACAAAGTAACGGCAGCGATTTGGCTCAAGTGTGTTCGTCGATTTCTCATTTGGACGCCGCGGTGCTGCGGCGGGCAGGACGCGGGTGGGGCGGGCCAGGGCGGGGCAGGGCGGGGCAGGGCGGGCCCCCTTCCCCCAACCCACAGACCCTAGCGAACGCAAACACGTCCACGCACACGCACGCCCGCCCGGAGGTCCGCATTACCCTGCCGCTGCCCTGCTGCGGGCGCAGGGATATTTTTAGGGCTTGCCCTCCGGCCCCCCTTTCTGAACCGCAGTATACCACCCCCTCCCCCAACAGCAAGCTTCCAAATGTAAGGTAATTTCACACACACACACACACACACACTTACACACACACACACACTCACGTCCCCTATACTCGCTGGAAGTGAAAGTGAGTCAGGAAGTCTGTATCCGCGCGCCCTCTTACAATACGGTGTGGATGTTCGCCGCCACTGTGCTTGGAATTTCCTCGCGACAATTCATAATTTATTTTTAATTTTCTTTGATACTATTTAATGTCCATTTTCGGCAGCCTATTCCTGCTCGTCTATAAATCTAAGTGGATGTAAAGTGCTCATTTTTTTTTCGTTTTTAAACGGGGGTGGATCATTACACCGACCTCCCTTTTGTCCGACCTGATTATTTATATTCGGTTGGGATGTCCGACCCGCATTATTTTTATTTTTACGAGGATTATAAATATTGCACTCCTTCGGCAGAAGAGTTGTCCGACCCGCAATGTGTCCGACCTATAGTTTATAATGACCCGGATAAAAATATTCGAATAAATAAATTCGCCTGAATAAATATAATCGACAGCGTGATGAATAGGTTGCCTACGTGGAAGGCGCTCGGGCGGGTCGTGTTGCACTGGATGCCTATCGCACGGCGTTCCCAGCGCAGCTCGCACCCGTCATGCTAGAGTGGGATGAGGCGAGGGGCGTGCGGTCTGGCAGAATGGACCCGACTGGTACGCGTGGTACACGGGTGACCCCAAGGAACCAAGGGCTCGCTGTCAGGTGTCATTGGGCTGGCCCAGCCCAGGTCCCAAACCTGCTCGGCCATGGGTGTACTATGCAAAGCCCCACTCTACACTCTGCCGCTATCGACCAGCACCCGAGTATATTCCATACCTCCCCTTCTGTGTTTCTATGTGCTTTCCCATAGGCATCAAAATTGCGTTACATGGCAGCTAGTACATACATTGTGTGATTGCAGTACACCGGCGTGTGTTTACACAAGACGATTTGCTTAAACGAAGAAAACGAATGGTAAGTTTGTAAACCAAACTCTTTTCTCCCATCAAATGTGCCGTGAATGATACCGTGGTTGCAGTTGCAGTGTTAAGACGACTAAGAGAAGAACGAAAATATACAATATTACTTCTTTTTATCAAAAGTAATCGTAAAAAGCGGTAGTGTTCCGCAATCTACTAATTTCAGCGCTTTAATATTCAGCCAAGCTGTCCAAATTAAAGGAATTTGAAATATTTAAAAGTTTAATTTGAAATTCACTTCTGGAAGGTTGGCAGGGAAAGCACTTTAAAGACATTGAGAGGTAGCGCCACCTAGCGGCTGCGCGTGAACTACTCACTACTTCGCGCCCGGCAAACTCGGCAACTCGGCGCGCCCGGCGTACATCTCGGCTGTTCACACTATCAAAATTAAATAATTAACAGTCTTTTTCACGTAATATGTTGTCTGAAGTCGCTTTTATGGTTGCGGACGTCGCTTCACGAAGTTTCAAGTGTTGTCATTGTTTAGAAGTGTGGGCTTGAGTGTGGGTTCAAGTGATGTGTTGTTTGTTTACGTCTGTGGCTTGGGGAGGAGTGAGATGGGTGGTGCTTCAAAATACTTTTTATTTCGTTGGATTTGTGAAATGAACGTCAAGGACTACTGAAACGACAGCCAGTATCGATGCAACTTGGTTGTGTTCTTCCTAGGTGATTGAGTGACATAACCTAATAACATAGACAATGTTGTTTACATTGAAGCTGTGAAACTGTTCGGTGAACATTAGAGTATGGTCTGGTCTGAGTGCTGTATTGAAATCAGGTAACCCCATGGCATGACAAGTGAGAGTTACTAACAGCAGTAGGATTTCCTTATATTTAATTTAATTCAGTTTTGAATCCTTGCCTGGTTCCCCAGCGTATTGATTTGTTATTGAGCCACTACAAGTTAACCCCTGCTGAACAATTTCTTTAGTGCGGTGTGGATGTTTAATTGTATTAGTGGAAGTGCGCCCATTTTTGACATACAGCAATAGGCATTTGTAATTAAAAAGAGTAATAAGTTTGTAAATCGTAAACTGAATATTTGGTGTCTCATTATTCTATGAAAGATAATATATGAAAGTGTGGTTTGAGTATTTAAATCTTACTACTCTTAAACTTACTCATTGAGCTACATCATGTGCTTACCCAAACTTACTCATTGATCCGTTTTGCTTAAGAATTCGCATTTAATAGAGGTCACTCCACTAAGTCATTGATAGAGAAAAAAATTGCTTTGTAAAAATGGTTATTTTAATAAGATTTGACTCTTATAAATATTGGGGGCGCTACTGGGGATAGGATTTAGGTGAGAGACCGTATTTGTATTATATTAGTTATGCCAGGAGTGTTTACATTATAACAGTCTTTCTAAAACATTGAACTACATACTTATTATTAATATATAGCCATATAACCATTGAAATGGCACAATTATTTTTAATTCTATCCTTAATAGCTGACATTCATTTCAAAACAGATACGCCTCATCATTTAAAGGTCCTGAGTCGTTGTGATAGTCTTGATAGTATTTAAAGTTACTGGCCTCTGTTACAATATTTCTTGCAATGTCTTTTTAGACAATTTTCTAAGTGACCCATTTCTGGCAGACCGTGGATTCATGTGAGTTGGTTTGAGGGCAAACTTAATTCAGAATTCAGAAGGATAAGGAATGAGAGGTGGGGAGGGAGGAGGGGACTGTCAGCATAGCATGTGATGAAGGTTCATTCTTTCCAAACATGTAAATGATACTTACCTCTGATCTCAGATGGGTGGGGGTAAAATGGAGGGGGTGAGGGGGGGGGGCACCACTAGAATTTCGGCGCTACCGGCCAGAGCCAGCAAATGCCGTTGCTTGAATTGCGGCGCGCGAGGAGGATGTCCCTCTCCTCCCCCTCTGCCCTCTATCCTATCCCTCCCCCCCCCTCCTCCGTAATTGTCTGACTGAGTGACTGGTGGGTTGCCTACCAAAACGGCGGTTTAACTCTCAATTCGCTCAGCAACTACGTGCCTGCCGCACGTACTCCTAGTCTAATCCTATCAGGCCTAAATGCTTTCAGATATCACAAACTTTGTTTGTTCTCGCGACCACTCTGATAGTCACGCGCATGCGCGATTGATTTTTTTTCTTTTTTTCGCCTTTTTAGGCGGCAACCAGGCCGATCCGGGCCGGAAGCACGCTGGACATTTTGGCGCGAGCCGGGAAATAAATCACATCCGGAACTAATGCCCCGGCGGGCTGGGCAGAGCCGCACAGAAACGGGTGACGTCACGCAAAGTGGAGCCAGACCGGCGCAGCGCCGAGCGACTCGCGGCTGATCCCAAGTGCTGCGAGAGGGTGAGGTGAGTGAATATGCCTATACTTTAATTTATTTTTCGTCGATATTTTCGTTGGTGCATTTCGTCGTGTGTCAGCTAGCCAGCGGCACATTGCGAGCCCAAAGTTTGCCAAAGTCACACACTTCAATGTGTGTGAATTTCCATACGTCCACTAGCCATTTGTGAGTGAAATTCATCGGAAAATGCACAACTTTGCCATAAATTGAGGGTAGAGACGGGGTCGCAGTAGTGCGGGTATACGCTCTGGCTGTTGTTCGCCGCTCTGTGCTCGAGAGGGCACGCGTTAACAAATATATGAGTTGGAGTATAGGTGTGTGAGGGAGACGGTGCATTCTGATAGTGCGCAGGACGTACGACCGCCGAGACGACCGCACACTACGCTCAGCCCTATACCCGGCGGCGCTGCATACAGCCCCCGCCCCGCCCTGCCCCGCCCCGCCCCGCCCCGCCCCGCCCCGCCCCGCCCCGCCTTGTCGACACCCACGGGCGCGCGCGCGCCGGGTTCTGCGCCTCCGGCTGGATGGCGCGGACGTGACGACGGCCGACAAGTTGTCGTCGCCTTGTTAGGGAAAAGGGCAATCGCCGTCATGTCATATTATAGCGGCCAACCAGAGAGGCGTGGCGTACGGCGGGGCGCGGCGGGGCGGCGTGGGGGAGGGTGGCTGAGCAGGGGTGAGCAGAGTGCCCGAGACAGACACTGTAGAGCCTCCTAGAGCCTCGTGAACCCCCCGACTTGCCCCCCGTCTCCAGTGTATACAGCTATGACCGTAAGGCCCGGCAGCTCGTGCCTCGAGCGGGGCGGGGTGGGGCGAGGCGGGGTGGGGTCGGGTCGGGTGGGGTCGGGTCGGGTGGGGTGGCGGCGCACTGCATGTCGGTCAGCCAATTACGCACAATTATGCATCGGCCACATCATACCGGCCACTGGCGCCACTCTGCTGACCCCGCGCGCCCAGCCCCGCCCCGCTGCACGCTCCGATTAAATTGAATAATTAACGATGCTAGAGCTGGGAGTTTGTCGGGAAAATATTTCGTTACACTTCCCAAAGCTTGACGTAGTAGTTATTTATTTATTTTTTTATTTAAATAAATACTAGTCGTGAACGAGAAAAAAAGAAAGAAAAAACAAGTCGCGAATCAAATTATTCCGCTACCACGGACACGATAGCGATCCGGCCATTTTCGCGCCATTTTAGCGGCCTATTGCCATTATTCGGAACGGTCAGCGCGCTCTGCCGACCGGCTCAGCTCTGCAGCTCTGCAGTGCTCACTCATTTTTAGGAGACAACTCATAAAACGGCTGCGAGGCATCTCCATCAATTCGGTTGCCAAATCTCGCTGCTGCTGCTGGGCTGGGTGCGTCTCGCTGGCCAGTGGCGCCTGCGGCCCCGCCCAGCCCGCCCGGCCCGGCGCTGGTATACGACCAAGAAATAATTCAGCAGACACGAGAGAAAGAGGAGATTTCTGAGATACATATCTCGCAATCATTGTCCGGTAGGCGAAGGCGCGCAAAAGCGGTTTGCAAGTATCACTGTAAATGGAGGAGTCGACTTTGGCTCTCTTCGGAGAGCGACTTTTTCTGTACCAAATTTTCATATGCTCTTGCGAGAGCGAGACGGATTAACATCGCTCTATATTGAAGTCATGTATTCGGCGTTGTGCTACGCTCTTTATGAGTCAATTCATCAAATGTCACTCCAGTAGAGCAATTTCAAAATATCAGAAAAGACTCAATTTGAGTCGTTTTTGTGAACGTCACTTTGACTGAGCCATGAAAAAATTGCTTCGCTCACCATTACGGGCGAGAAATGTGACTGTTAAATTTCCAGTGATTAGACTCATCCGACAGTAGTTGTTGAGCTTTGGTGGTTGGTAGTGCGTTGGTTTACACCCCCCCCCCAAAAAAAAATAAAAAAAAAATAAATAAAAAATGTTGCGTTCTAAATTTAGAGAAATGAAACACAAACACCACGAAAAACAAATCCCATAACACCATCACCACTCTCGAACATTCGATGACACTTTAATTCCCAGTGTCCATTGTGAAAAAAAAGTTGAAGATTTACAGGAAATTTTTCATGAATTGGAGTTGTCACATTCACATTACAATAGAAAGTCACAAAATTGCGAGCACTATGTACCGACATGAAATTCAACCACGTGTAAGAATAGGTTGTCGCCGTAAATCGAAAACACGATATCGTAAATTGTCGCTTACAATATGTATTATAAATCTTCGAAGGTATCACATCCAGTTTCTTTAATTGTATTTTCGAGGTGCTTTTTTTGTGTTGTTGTTATTATTGTTGTCGTCGTTGCTGTTGGTCGCAGTGGGTGGTGGTCGTGATGATGGTTCATGATGGTGGTTCATGTCGGCGGTGGTTCATAATGATGGTAGTTTGTGCTGGTGGCGGTTTATGCTGCTGATGGTGGTTCATGATGGTGGTGGTTTATGCTGTTGGCGGTTCATGATTAGGGAAGGAAAACAACCGTTTTTTTTTTTTTTTTTTTTTTTTTTAAATTCGGAGGAAAGAAACGTTTTGTACCAGGAAGAAAACGGATAAAAACCCAAAATTTGGGAAAAAACGATTTTTTTCGTTAATTTACTCTAAAAACCATTACAACTGTTTAAAGCTTATTTTTCATTCAAATAGTAGGCATTTTACTGGCATTTCGTCCGTTCGCGCCGGCTCGATATGCTCGATATTTTCATTCGATCGCATGAAATGAGCCGTGTTGCCTTTAATTTAATCCTTTCATAATTAGAAAAGACTGAACTCCTTTAAAAATTATAATTGTTCTTTTGTTGTTTACTATGTCTTGTTTCTTTGCAAATATATGCATTATTAAAATGATAATGTACATGTGGGTGTGTTTTCCCCCCTCAGTTTCTGTTGTTTGTGAAACCAGTGAAACTAATAATATAAAGATTGAGAACATCATTGCTTTACCCATTTTCCAAGGAAAGGGTTTGGATAACATTAGAAAGACAGAACACACTTTATAGCTGCAAATATATTTGATTTATAACTATTTTTTTTTTTTTTGAATTAAGTCTAAAACATATAACCTGCTACTAGTGGAATTTATAACCTGCTACTAGTGGAATTTATTAATCAAAGTAAAGCATTTTCCTTTCCCTTATTTGCCCTGAGGGCAGAGCGGACTAGCACTTCCGCTTTAGATACTGGTCATCTACGCAATTTTCCAGTGATACCCCACGCGTTCGAGGCACCGCAAGTGCTCGTAGTAGGTGAAGGGCTGGGATATATTGGTAGGCAGGTACGTCGAAACTCACCAAAAAATATCTTTTTTGTGATATTTTGCTATTTATCCTCATTGCAGCTTCAAAAATCGTTTTTCCCGTTTTTTCGTTTTTCCCGAGGGCTTCGGAAAAAAAAACGAAACAAAAACGGGTTTTTTCCTTTTTTTCCCGAGGTTTTTTCTATGGGCCATCCCTATTCATGATAGTGGTGTTTCAGGATGGTGGTGGCTCATGATGGTTGTGGTTCATGGCGGTGGTGGTTCACGATGGTGGTTGTTCATGATGGTGGTGGTTCATGCTGGTGGTGTTTCAGGATGGTGGTGGTTCATGGCGGTGGTGGTTCACGGCGGTGGTGGTTCACGGCGGTGGTGGTTCACGATGGTGGTGGTTCATGATGGTGGTGGTTCATGCCGGTGGTGGCGGTGGCAGCGCGGTGGTGCCATGGCTGTCGTCCTGGCGACGTTATCTCTGCTACTCACGCTATCCGATCCCCGGGCCCGGGCCGCCGAGCCCTGCCGGCGGGCCCTGCCGCGGGCCCTGCCGCCGGGCCCACGTGTGACCTTGACCCGGGAGGGCTGGGCCGGGCAGGGCTGGGCTGGCCCCTCCGCACTGCTACTTGCGTGTTTGTGTGTATAACTCATCGCTTTTCACCCGCCCGGCGGCAGCTCAGCGCCCCCTTACCGGATGCTCACCGGCCCGGCTATGGTTATTGGCTCCTCATATACTCTCCCGCGCCGTCGCTTGCTCATCCTCACACAGGATACTCGGGCTGCTCGTCGCCAATGATATCCCCTCAGCCCCCTCCCTACCCCTTCCCCTTCCCTCCGCACCGGAAGAAGAGTGCACGCGGGGTGAGGGTACAGTGGGGGGAAAAAACAAGACGAGACACAAGATAAACGCGAGAAAGGAAAGGAAAGGAAAGCTGCTGCCTGCAGGCCAGGCACTGCCGCGCGCCGCGCCCCGTCAGGACACGACGGTCTAGAAAACGCGTTGATTTAAAATATTTGATTGCCCGCTGCTCGTCGCGTGGCTTCTTTTTGTCTTTCCCTTTTTTTTACGGCGCACACAGGAAGATTGGATCTGAGGAGGAGGGGAGAGGAGGGGGATACGATATCTTCCTCGTAAACTTGAGAGGCTGGTCGAGCGCGATAGGGGGAGGGGTAAGGGGCAGGGGAGTGGGAGCACCCCTTGCTGGACTCTCCGCACCCCCCCCCCCCCTCTCTGTCTCTCTCTCCCTCCCTCCCTACCGGACGATAGATTGCCGATGAAGAGCCAAATACTAATAAAAGCATCCGTGCCCCTCCTACCCCACCCCAGCCTGCTCGCAGTGGACACGGCGAGATGCTGTAGTCGAGATGGTTTCTGCTGGACCAATGGACCACACTAGGCCTGAGGGGAGGGAGAGAGTGCGCTGCCCGATGTGGATGGGTGGCCGGTCCGGTCGGGTCCGGTCCGACCCGATGCGATGGGACAGTCGCGCAATGGAGCGGGGCCTATCCGAAATGAAGCTAACACGGACACTGCTGCGAGAATTACGAGAGGGGCACGAATATATGTGTGTACACAAAGCCGAATCAATTCGCTTTCCGTTCGTCAGAGCAAATAACATATTTTACGCGTCGCGCATGAAACGTTTCGTTCTATTGTTGTTGAAGTGTATCGTCACTATGTGGCCTCATTATTTTAGAAATTATCTATTGGTGCTTAGTGAATGCCGTGTTGTCTAGTGTGCTGCCCCTCTCTTGATTGAGGATAACTGCTCAGAATTTGAAGACGTCTCCTGGAAAAAAATGAGGGTAATTCCCTCATTTACTTTTCATGGACCTTTCTGAAAATCTGAAGAGGTTTTTCTCAAACCGTGGGAGTTCATCAAAGTTTTACCCTTTTCTTCTCAAACATTAAATAAAAACAACAAGGTGTATTTTCCCCTTCTTCCTTCTCCTCAAAAAATAAATAAAAACAAAAACATGTATTTTTGATAATTTTGATAATGGTGGTGCTGCGTGCCGTGCGGTTCCTCCTCGCCTATAGTGGTGAGTTGAGGTGGGTCAGATTGTCTCCGGGTGATACTGATACTTAACAGCCAGGAGCAGTCAGCTGTCCCCGTCACTTAAGTTTACTCCAAGTTGGCGCGGCGGGGCGGGGCGTGGCGCAGCCTATTGTGCAGGTTAGAGTTACTCCGCAGGCGATGCGCTGCACCACGACGCGCCGCAACAAGGCGGGTAACTCTGTAAGACCGACTAGTTCATGGGGCTGTCCCCCCCCCCTCCCTCCTCCGCCCTGCCTGCCGTGCACTGTCGCGCGCTGCCGCTCTGTTTCTCGATGAATATTGGATTATGCCAGGGCGAACAGAGAGGTATTGAGAGAATGAAAGATAGAAAGAAAGAAAGAAAGAAAGAAAGAAAGAAAGAAAGAAAGAAAGAAAGAAAAAAAGAAAGAAAGAGAAAAGGTCCGCTGAAGAACACAAACGTTTCGAAGGAGCTCATTTATCTCTCCCTTACCTGCTGGCTTACAAAACATAAGCGGTGTCATGATTTTTGAGACGACTTTCTGCAGTTATTTGCTGATATTTCTGTGACTCGGAGCAAACATGAGGGACGAGAAAAGATCGCGAAACATGCAGTCAACTCGTTTAATTTATCGATCTCGTCAGACATCTAAAACTACTCGCAAAGTAAAAATAATGCCTGAGCGCATTGTTTAGCTGTGTGTCCGTGGGGTTTCCGGGTGAGCTCTGCGCTCAGGGGTGCTTCTCGGGTCAGGACGGCCCTGCCGCAATTTGACCGAGCAAAAGCGGGAGCGGGGACGTAGGGGAGGAAGGGTGGGGGGAAGGGGGTAGCGCCTTCGGCGGAGCTAAGCGAGGGAAGGCTTATGCTCGGGCAACGCCACGCCACGCCCCGCCGGAAGGGCTGAAGAGCAGGAGGGGAATAGTATCCTTGGAGCAATAATCCAACACGTGGCCCCCACTTTGCAGTCAGCCATGGTAGACAAATTCCTCATTCGAACATGAAAAATAATAAAACTGCGGTTGACGGCAAAAACAAAACAACAACAAAAAAAAACATTGTATACGCGTGGTTTGCTCCGTATTTGTTTCCTGGTCCGGAGAGTAATTTTTTTTTCCCTCACCGTTCGTACCATCAGGATACACCGCAAATTTTGCGAACGTGTTGGGGAAACTTATTGTTGCAATAATTCTACACAATAAAGTACAGTTTGATTGGTAAGGTACTGTCTGACCGTGTATGAAAGATACTGTGCGGTCCCGTAGGGAAACTGTAAATGCCTACGCCTACGGTACGATAGTTTTTACAGGGATTCTGTCCTTTCTCAAAACATGTCTTCCTGCTTCGGTTTCGCGGCGCCCTTGTGGCGGATGAGGGTATTTCGATTAAAAACGCCAAAGACGCGGTTAAATCCTTCCGTGTACTCTCCACTTATATGGGGTGTACATCTTTTTCCAGGAAGCATCACAAAGCACACATGGCGTCTTCCCCGCAGGGAGTTTGGAGTAAGAAGGCAATGTGTGTGTGTGTGTGTGTGTGTGTGTGTGTGTGTGTGTGTGTGTGTGTGTTTGTGTTTGTGTGCATAAGAGGGAGAGGGAGAGAGGGGCTTGCGCCGCTCGATAAACGCTCTTGGTTTGCACCAAGGGCAACGAGCATAAAGGGCATAGCAGATGAGCCGCCTGACTCCGGCAGAGGCAGCGCCCTCTCTGCACAAGCTTCTGCTGAGGCTGCCCGGAAACATCGACTCTGTTTGAAACAGAAATTTATCCGCGCGTTTCAGCTATATAAACTATTCTTAATTCGCAGATTTTCCTCCTTAAAAATGGGCGCTCGCCGAGATGAAAAAAAACTCTATTAGTTTTGTACGCAACTTGCAATTCAGAAAAATAATCAGAAAAATTCTAAACATTCAGGGAAAATTTCAAAAAATTTCAGAAAAGTTTGTAAAAATAAAAAAAATTAGCAAAAGTCGGGAAAATTTACAAAACTTTACTAAAACTGACAAAATTTTCGAAAAAAAACTCACGCAAAACTTATTCACAAAATTTGTACACCGAGTTGTTTCCCCCTCGGTGCTCGCGACGGGCGGCGGACTGAAAGACGCGAGCACACGTCAAGGCGAGTATACCTATATCCCCCTTTGCACATTCACCCTATAACATGCCCTCCCCTTACCTCACACCACCCAGCAGAGCGCGAGAGATGAAGTCCCCCCCCCCTCCCCCCTCCCAACGTGGCCCCATCATCCATAAATACTGAAATCTTGAGTAATTAAACATCGCCACACGGGGCTAAGCCGAGCCGCGCCGAGCCAGGTCCCTCCTGCAACCTGCTCTTTCCTTCCGTGTAAAGCTCCCACCCTGCTCAGACGTACCGGGCAGCGGGCAGGGGGGAGGTGGCATAGACGCGCGCACCAGAGAGCGAGCAAAGGAAAAAGAACTTGTTATTTTATTTAACTTTGCGATTTTTTTGAGGGGGCGTCGTTTTGCCCCCTCCCCTCTCCTTTCCCACTCGCCCCAAAGCCCGCTCTCCCTCTCTCCCTCTCACTGCTATTCAAGCGGCACTGGCTGAGCGATAGTAGTTCCTGTCTGCCGTCCTACACACTCGAACGTCAATTGAAAGCACTCCTCTACAACCCTCTCTCCCTCTGCATCTCTCTTACTCACTCCCGTGCCAACCCATTTCGCCCCGCCGCCCGTCTCGCTTCCTATCTCTTTCGCTCCCTCCCTCGCTCTCTCACCCATCCACCCACCGACTCGCTCACTCACTCACTCTTCTCTGGCAGGGCTGCTCTCAGGCCGCCACGCCTGCCATTTGAGCACAAAACACACACATTTTTATTGCCATTTAGATTGGCCCCGGATACCCTGCACGCTCTGTGAGGAGAGGAGGGGCGGAGCGGTGGACTGGGGGGTGAGGGAGAGAGATGGAGTGGGGGGGGGGAGCACACGAGTGGCCATGAGGGGTGGGAAGGTGAGTGGGGGAGCCACGGCCCCACTCCACCCTGCCCCGCCCCGCGCGGCCCCGCGCGGCCCCATGTCTCTCTCCCTGTAGACGTGCACTTTGGCAGCCGCAAGGTGGGGCGTGGCGTGGCGTCGCTGGCAGGCCCAGGCCGGCGTATAGCGGCCCCCGTGACTCACCACACCACACCATCCTCGTTCCATCGAACGACAGCTGGAGCGAGCGCGCGCAGCAGGTCGGCCATAACCGTGCGAAACAATCGGGGTTCATCGAGAGACTCGAAAAAAAAAAGAATAAAACAGAGTTGTTTTAAAATATTTTTTTATTTTATTTATTTATCCCGCAGACGCCAAAAATCGTTTGCGGTCCCTCCCGGCCCCGCGGCAGCAGGGCAGTGTCGCTCGGCTGTGCTGTTAAATGCCACCCCACGGACTCTACCCGGACCACTCCCCGTGATGCCGATACGCCAGAGCGCGCGATGGCACTGTTCCCATGGAGTTCATTTTTCGCGCGGCACCAGAGTGCGCTGCTGCGCCGTATACGGACAGAGCGGGGCGGGGCGGGGCGGGGCGGGGTGTGGCGGGGCGGGGCGGGTCGGGGCCGGCAGGGAGTGGATGTGAGGATTGTCGGTGGTGGCGTGGCGTGGCGTCCCCACGGTGTCCTGTCGAGAAGTGCAGCGTGTAAGCGGGAAACCCCAGCTCGGGGGGATGGAGGGGAAGGGGGGGGGCGTGGCTCTCGTGCTACCGCATCGGAGAGAAAGAGCACAGTGGCAGGGGGAGAGGGGAGGGGGCTGGGCTCAGTGTCGAGAAAAAGAAAGTTTAGGGACCGGAAATAACTGCTCTGCTGCGTTGCTTGGTCGTTACGCTATGGATGGGAGCGGAGGGCGCCTGCCGGGTAGGCAGTACCGCCGAACGCGCGAGTCATGCGGGTCTGCCTACCCTGCAGGGCGCCCGCCCGACCTCGTCATTAGGAAGCAGAGGGGTAAATACAGCGCGGGCCTGGATTCTCTCTCTCTGTCTCTCTCTCGTCTCCACGCACAAGAGAGTAAATACCTACATTCTCTGTGTGCGCGATATGAACGTTTGCAAACGGCTTTTCATAGCGAAGTAATGCGTAAAAATGTAGGGCGCGCTGAGGCGCGGCGTGCGACTGCCGAGGGCTTTGTTTACCCTGGATTTGCAGTGCCGAGTCGCCCTCTCTGGTCTCTGCTCCGGCCCCGCCCCCATGCCCCCCCTCCCCCCGCGCGCGGTCAGCAGGGCCCCCCGCGCGCGGCCCCACGGGGGGAACCGACACGAGGGGATTCATTTATTCCCGGCGACGCGGGGCATGACTGGCGAGGCGCGGGGGTTTTGTCGCACGACCCCGCTGCGCCTGCCACGCAGGACCTCATCCCCCCCCCCGCTTTGCTCCTACCCCAACACTACTCCTCCCCCTCCACCCCCGCAGGACCCCCTATCCCCCCCATACCCCAACTCTTATGTCTCATTAACGGTCGGCACAGAGGCGGCAATTAAACACGGATTGGCGATAACTTAAATCAGTCGCGTTAATGAAGGCCATTTGCATGGAGATTGCAAAATAAAAATGGCGCGCCGCCGCCGCCGGCCAAAAGGCAGCGACCGCGGCGGCAAAGCATTTCTCATGTTCTTCTCCGGCCGGCCCAGCCTATCCTGGCGGGGCGGGGTTATTATACGTTCTTTTCTTTCCGTTGCGGATTTTGTCGTTATTCCCCTCGGAGCAGCAGTGTCTGCCGAGGCGGTGGACCGGAGCCCGGAGCGCTGCGGTACGGGGAGGAGGCTGGCCCCAGCACCCCTGCCCTCCTCCCCTGTTTATAGCACGACGACGACGTCCTTGAGGTGCACCGCGCGGCCAGGATTCGCCGCCGCCGGTGCGGACCTCACTTTTCCTCCTGCTCCTCCTACTGCTGCTGCTCCTCCTCCCTCCAGCCCATCCTCATACTCCAACCTCCTTTACCTCGTCCTCGCCGTCCTCGTTCTCCCTCTCTCTCCTCCTCCTCGAGGGGAAAACAACTCTAAAAATTTTGTACACCTCGTAATTCAGAAAACTTTACAAAAAAATTGCAAAAAATAACCAAAATTCAGGAAAATTCGGGGAAAATTCGGGGAAAATTCCGGCAAATTTCGGAAAATTTACAAAAATTTACGTACAATACTTGTGAAAATTCACAAAAAAAACTCAATTAAAGTTCACGAAAATTCACAAAAATTCACAAAATGCTCTGATAACAAAAGAGTGTACAATGTACACTGATTAATCAGTGTACATGGATGCTTGCTGATTTATCAGTGTACATTGGAATGCTTGCTGATTAATCAGTGTACATGCCATGTACACTGATATATCAGTGTACATTGATGTACACGTTTTGGCCTTTTGCTTCTCATTATTCCCCAGCACAAAATTGATTCAAAATGGGTTACATTTCCAAATTCCGCGTTAAAAGGGCTTTAAAACGAGCTACCATGTGATGGGGTTCGTAGCAAAGGAATTCTGTACAGATGGGTTGGAGTAGAAATAAACCAAAACGTGAGCACGTGCTCACGTGAGCATCCATCAAAACCAATTAGACCGTTGTTATATGAAATGAACCCTATGATGTGGTAGCTCGTTTCAAAGCTCTTTTAACAAGGAATATGGAAATGTAACCCATTTTGAATCAATTTTGTGCTGGGAAATAATGAGAAGCAAAAGGCCAAAACGTGTACATCAATGTACACTGATTTATCAGTGTACATGGCATGTACACTGATTAATCAGCAAGCATTCCAATGTACACTGATAAATCAGCAAGCATCCATGTACACTGATTAATCAGTGTACATTGTACACTCTTTTATTTTCAGAGTGTGTACACAAAAATTCAGGGTTGTTTTCCCCTCGCTGCGCCTCCGCTCCGCCTTCCGCATGTCCTCGTCATCCTCTTCCTCGTTCCCCTTCTTCTCATCTTCCTCGTCCTCCTGCTGCACCTCCTCTTCCTCCGCGTCCATTTTTATTTCCTCCATCGAGCCTGACCGCGGTGTTGGTCCCGGCCCCGCGGTCCCGGCCCGGCCCGGCGCTTATGATCCCCCATTACGATACCTTGGCACGTAAAGCGGACTGGCGCGCTGGTGTCCCGCGCCGCGCCGCCCTGACGGTTCCGTACGGTGCGGGTACGCCCCTCTGCCTCCCGTCCCGGCCCTGCCTTGCGCTCTCAGCTAAGTTTATTTTTGGGTTTGCGCTGCCCGCCCCGCCCCGCCTCATCCCCCCCCCTCACCCCCCTCATTCTACTCCCTATGGTGCCTCGGGGTGACCACCTCATCCTGTCCCCCTCTCTTCGCCTCTACCAACCCTATATACGATTTTTTCCCCTTGTATGTTTTTTTTTGTTACCGTCGCGCGGTGGTGGTGGACTCTGCAAACATTTGTCGTCAATCTCATTACCATTTCTGAAGATACCGATAATTCCCGTTTCGGGACGAACGGCCACAGCGCCGCCGCCGTGGAGCAGGGCAGCGGGACAACAAGCCTCAGCGTATAATGTTGATCTTTTTCTCAAGGAAAACAACATTGTCGTCGTCGTCGTTGCTGCTGCTGTTGTTGTTGTTATTGTTTGAGCACGCGGCGAGGTCAGGTCCCTTATTACTCGGGGCGGACGTGCCTTTCACGTTACATTTCCCGCGTATGGGAAATGCACCTGCTGGGCTCGGCTCCCGGCTCCCAGCTCGCCTCCGTCCGGTCTCTGCGCTCCGGCGCACAGAATCCGGCGCGGTACCGGAGGGAGCGCGGGCCGAGTCCAGGTTGATGACTCGCAGCGGCAGCAGCGGTGGCGGCACCAGGCATGTTTCAAAAGTTCCGAGAGGAGCCGCCCCGCCCCGCCCCGCCCCGCCCCGCCCCGCTCCGCCCCGCTCCGCCCCGAACCGCCCCGCCCCGCCGCGTGCCTCTCCTTCCGCCATCGGCACGCTTAGCTGAGCGCGCGACGCTGCCGACCTCTCGTTATACACCTACCGTGTGGCCCTGCTGGACCTTCTGCGGTGAGCAGCGGATTCTGTTGTTGTTTTTTCTTCTTTTCTTTTCTACTTTATTTGTTGTTGTTGTTGTGGTCGAGCAATTCCAATTTTCCCCCCTTAAGCGACGAGCGCGCGGTGCCGACCTCACCCCCCTCCCCTCCCCCACACCACACCACGCCGCAGCGCGATTCTCTCTTTCTCTCTTACACGCGATATTTATTCTAGTCGACCTATCGCGCGGGGCTGGCTATTCATTCAACGATATCCGACGATAGACTGCTGAAGGGAATATACGCGGGAACATAAAAATGGCCTCGCAAAATACGAAGTATGGTAGGAGGTATGGGGGTCGGGCGGGCCTGATGTGGTGTTCCCTGGAAAACGATGTAACGTATACACGCTTCGCTTCGTGGCCCCTCACATCATCTCGACTACCCGGAACCGGAATCGGATGTACTCCTGTGAGCCTTTTCTTTCTTGGTTTTTTGTCCTCGACGCTTTACCGTGCGCCCGCCCCTCTCACTGGAAATTCACTCACCTGAAAGTAAGAGGCACTCACTCCGCGCACGTGTTGGTTTTCCAGTGCAGAGCACCGCTATATAGCCTGCGCGTGCGTACCGAGGAGTCATTCACTAAAGAAACAAAATTCAGTGTTCACTCTTATAAAGAATCAGCAAAAGAAATTAAGTTTCGAAAGAAAAATCAAGGAAAATAGTAACACGGAAAGTCAGGAAGGCAATCATGAAGAAAACATTAGAAGAATGCAGTAAAAGTCAAGAATTTTTATTTTTTAAAAAAAATCGGTGTACCCTTGCTTGAATTTTGAGTAAAGAGCCCCTCGGTGCGTACCCGCCTGCTCATGACCCCGGCCGCCCGACTCCAAGTTTGGAGGAAACAAGACTACAACAAAAAGACGAGTCACCTCGCGGCCTGGTACGGGTCGGGTCCGGGGTCCAGCTCCGGCTCCGGTCCACACCGGAAGATAAGCTAATCTGTGCGAACTCTTCTCGGCGGCGGCGCAGAGCGGCGCAGAGCACGGGCCTGGCGCCCGGCGCTGCGGGAGAGGAATGGAATATAATAAAAATTAAAAAGGGAAATAAAGAGAACAAAGGTGGGGCCGCCGACGTGGCCGGCCGGCCAGGCTCGGGCCAAGGCCCTGCGGTTAAATGAAAGGTTAAATAAAGTTACAGCACAATCCACGACAAAAGTTCCCTTCAATTTTTCAACCACGTCCTTGTTATATATTTTTTTTTAAATTATTGTTATTTTATTTTAATTGTACCTTGTTTTCTTAAACGGCCTCTTATTACGGCAAGAAACTTTTCTCTCTCCCCCCGCTCTGTTTCTCTCTCGCACGGGGCACTGAGTGCGGCTCAGGGGCGTTTAGCCAGAACAGCTCACTCTCCCAGAGTGGCGCACGTGTTCGACTTCGAGCTCTCATTCGCTCTCCCTCCCCTCCCTCCCTCCCCCCCTCCCTCCTTCCATCCCTCCCTCCCATTTCCTTCCTTTTCCCGCCATTCTGCATATACATTCCTCTCTTTTATTCCCACTACGCCTTGTTATTTGCAGGCGGGACGCAATATGACCCCTGCAGCGCTGGCTGCCCCCCTCCCCTCCGTCCCTCCGTCCGCGGTGCGGTCACTCTTAACTTTTGCTTTCAAGAAATGCTGTTGATGGCAATCAGTAATTTATGTTAATACACATCCATTAATAATAATTTTTGTATGAAAAGGCAACAGATTCCGCGTAAAAAGCATAGACGCCGCGAAAGCGCTGGATGCATAATCCTGTGATGAAGGCAGAGTAGTAGTGGGGATGGTTTGGTGTGTCGGGGGACGGAGAAGAGGAAGAGGGGGAAGGACCTGGGTGATGATAGATAATTATGTAGAGGCTCCGGAACGCCACTGGGCGTACGCGACGCAGTTTCCGCGGCCAACCCGCCCCGCCCCACCTCATCCCACCCCACTCCGGTCGTGCCTTTGCCCGGGGCGGGGTGGGGGGCGGTTCTGGCTCTGGACGGGACAGGGCGGGGGCAGGGCCGGCAGGGCCCTGCTGTGGTACACTGGCTTGGTCATCATGTCAGGTCACATCAGCGGGGTAGGCGGGGCGGGCTCGTCCCTGCTGCCTATAATCACGTCGCCCATTGACTTATTCGAGGTTATTCACCCGCGGCGAGCCGGTCCGGCGGCCGGCCCGGCGAGCTGGCTCATGCAGGGGGACAAGATGAGCAGGAAAGTGGCCGGCAATGATAAGCAGCCAAAACACAGTGAAGTGTAGCAGGTAGGTCGCGCACCTGCGCCTATGGCTACCACACTGTAAAAACACTATCGGGGAGATTTTACAGATAAAGTCTAGGTATACCGGTTGCCAATATAAAGTCTGTTAAGATTACCATAGTCTCTGTAAAATTACTGAACACTCGAAAGCATATGAAAACATAAATCCCAAAACTGTATGTAAAAATATTTCCACAGTTCCCAAGAATTTTTTTTTACAGTTTTGTTATTGTAAATTCCTGGAGGTAAATAAGACACTTCTAAATATGAAAAAATAAGAAGAAAACTGAAAAAAATCTAAATCCCTCCGTGTAGAAAAAGGGTTTCTTTAATTTTACTATAACTTGTAATTTACCATACATTACGTGCAATATCGACATATTCTTTAAAATTACAACAGCATATCTGTGCTAGTATACAGAAATATTTGGTAAAAATCACAATTTTTTTAACAGTGTAGACAACACCTGAAGCACAAGTGTATTCTCCCAGAGATTGCGATGCCTTT
Organism: Frankliniella fusca; assembly: GCA_029379305.1. Taxonomy (NCBI): domain Eukaryota; kingdom Metazoa; phylum Arthropoda; class Insecta; order Thysanoptera; family Thripidae; genus Frankliniella; species Frankliniella fusca. The sequence continues at coordinate 75,885 of JAHWGI010000967.1, forward strand.
TCCATAAACATGTCTAAATCCCGAGGTAAACTCAAGCGGTCGTGAAACTCTTGTTTCTTTAGTCTGTCAACACGTGAAATAACTAATGGTACCAGTCATATTTAGTAGCCCTCCGTACACGGTCCCTGGGGGAGACCACGACACAACGGAAGCCTTACATCTGCTTTCACTATCGTTCCTTGACTGATCTTTTCTGTCTTCTTTCTTTCCGTCTCACGTTGGGAGTTGAATACAGGATAGAAAAGAAAAGATGTGACACGGGGTGGGACGAAAAGACGAGGGGGAGCGACCCGGCCCCGGCGCCCCGGCGGCGTAGAGGAGGCCTCCGGTGCCTCCGGCCGGGCCAGAGAGCGAAAGAGCTGAAGCAGCGGAATTTTGTTTTATTTTCTTGCAGAGAGTCTCTCATTTTCCTCGTCTCCATTCCCGGAACCTGAAACCACCTCGTTGCAAAGTCAAACACTGCAGCGGTCGTCTCTCTTAATTTAAACGAGTCAAGAAGAAGAAGACGCCGCCTGGCCCTCCCCTTGCCGCCGGCGAGGCTCTCTCCCCGTGAAGCTCTCCAAGAGGCTATTCATGAGGCTCTCCTTTAGGCTCTTTGCGCCAGGTTCTTCTCTAGGCTCTCTTTGAATAGTCTCTCCATGAAGCTCTCTTTGAGCCTCTCCGCGCGTGGCTCTTCGTACGGTTCTCCGCGAGGCTCTCGGCGAGGCTCACGGCGAGGCTCTCGGCGAGGCTTTCCGCTCGCCCTGTTCACACCGCAAAGCCGCCTCACAGTGACTCTCCTCTGTACTGTACTATCTTCATCCTTTAAAAGGTCAAAGTAGTTTCCCGCCGACATTGTCTCCCAGATTGTTCTACTTCGTTCGAGGCGCGCCTCCTTAGTGAATAAATTGCATAAATTTGCCCAAAACTTCATGAGCTCGGAGACGACACGCATGTTTGACGAGATTCCTCCAGTCTGCGTTTCGTTGCGAGATGCTCTTTCTCTCTGTCGCTCCAGCTCGTCAACTCTTCTTTTTTATTCCCTCGAACGCTCGCTCCCTCGCTGCTTCCACCGCCCTCCTCCCTGTATCTATCTATCCATCTCTGTACTCGCGCTTCCTTCTGCATCCCAAAAACCCCGTCACGCGTCCGCCGGCCGTAATGTCGCAGTATACGTGGAAATTGTCTTATTTCCTGAGCCCCAGTCCCCCGGCCCGGCCGCTGCGCCTCTCGCACTCACCCCTTGTCTCGCTCGCTCTCTCTCTCTCGCTCTCACATCTTGTCTGGCTCGCTCCCGTTCTTTGTGTCTCGCGATCGCTCTCTCTCTCTCTCTCTCTCTCTCTCTCTCTCTCTCCTCTCTCTCTCTCTCTCTCTCTCTCTCTCTCTCTCTCTCTCTCACCCACTCTCTTTCTCTCTCTCTCTCGCTCTCGCTCTCTCTCTCTCTCTCTCTCTCTCGCTCTCTCTCTCTCTCTCTCTCTCTCTCTCTCTCTCTCTCTCTCTCTCTCTCTCTCTCTCTCTCTCTGTGTCCCTAGCGATCGCCCCCCGCCCCCCTCGGTCTCGGTCTTACTCGCTCACGTCTGCTCTCGCTTTTTTGCTCTCTCACTCCCTGCTTCGTATACAGCCCCATCGCAGGAGGCTTCACCTCCAACAACGGAGAGAGCGAGTAGCGGCCGTGTTATGCGCCTCACAGTGCAGCGGCCCACTGGAGTGCATCGTGTCGAGGGGCCGGGGGGTGTCCCTCCGACCCGACCCGCACTCACACGTTGCGTCATATTGCGTGGAAGGGAGAGCGAGAGCAGAGAGAGAGAGAGAGGTCATAGTCGGGATCTGGTTCGGAAGAGGGTGACCGAGCCAGAGGGAGGGAGAGAGAGAGGATATAGAGAGGGATTGAGTGTACCGAAACCGTAACATAAGTTTCATGAATAAAATATGCCAGCCATGATTCTCTACGTCTTTACGTTCGCTCGGTTTTACGTCTCAGGCTGGCGTGCGGAAAATCTGAATAAAGCAGAAGACGCCGGGTCTCGCCCCGGTGGTGGCCGAGAAGGGGGGGGGGGAGACTGCAGCCCCCCTGCTCGGGCCGTGCGCAGTCCCGCCCCCGGCCGCGGCTCCGTGACCATCCGCCGTCCGGGCATTTAGGCCTGGCCTGCCAATCAATACGACCCTCCGGTGTATTTTATATCGGCTTGTGCCGGCCGGACACGCTGGTCGGCCCCGCCCGTCCCGCCCCACCCCGCCAGAGCAGAGCCGCGTCGCTTAATGCAGTATTCAGCGAAAAAGCGAGCTTGGTTTGGACAAGCCCGTAAATATTTGAGCCGGCGAAATCAGAGGCGGCGTCACGCAATCAGAGATGGTTCCGGGCTGCTCCAGGCGGCTCCGGGCGACTCCGGGCGGCGGTTGCCAGGCGAGGCCCTTTTGCACCATTGTCCGCGTTAACGACGGATCTCTTTTTTACCCCCAAACATTCCACTGAGTGGATTATGCGGGAGAAGTTGAGCGGAATCACTGTGACCTAGTCTCGAGGCTTCCCACATCGCGTACTTCTCTAATCGGAGAAAGGTTCAGGTACGGCTGCAATTGTTCGCGCCGTTATACGAGGGGGCACAAAAGTAGTGTGGATATAACAGCTTTGCATTGCATGTTGGTCTCTCCTGACGGCCTCATAATCTGCGCAATCAAAAAACTCAATGGTATTATCGATTTCATGTTGAAAAATAAATCATCAACGAGGCGCGCAATTGGCATGCAATCTTGTGATCTTGCTCAAGCAAAGAAGAGACACTGGGAAGCGGAGGTGACAGAGTATAGCACCCACGTTACTCAGAAAAGTACCTAGTTGTACCTGTTGCGAGAACGTAAAGTACCGCAGTAGCCCACCAAGCAGTGGCATCCATCATGGGTTTGCAGTGGACTTAATGCCCGCCGCATTTTGAGAGAACGGCAGAGAGAGAGAGAGAGAGAGAGAGAGAGAGAGAGAGAGAGAGAGAGAGAGAGAGCGAGAGAGAGGGAGAGAGAGGGAAGAAAGCTATGATTAAAAGAGAAATGAAAGCTCTTAGAAAGCGTGATACTCATTTTTATTGCCAAAGCAATACCACTAAACAGAGTGAAGGGAGCGAGGGCGCCGCGTCAGGTTTCGTTACGCCTCGCGTCTCACTCGCCCCTGCCCCCCGCGAGGTGGGCCTCCCCCCTCCCTACCGCCACCCGCTTCCCGCTCTTTCCCTTGTGTTTCGCCTTTCCATTCGCCACGCTCGATCGCGCAGCGCGCGGACTGACAAAACCAGACACGTTTATGAAAAATTTTTGAGGCGCGCCTGTCAGCCAGCTGCCTGCCTGGCGCGCCGCACCGTACCGTTCCGCCCCGCCCCGCCCGCGCGCCTTACGGAACTACTCGGGACGGAGTGACGGGCTGCGTGACGGCGCAAACGCTTTATTGAAACTCACTTGTGCCTCCTTTCGCATGACACGTCATTCAGGATGTTGCTGTCTACCCGATGCTTCCCACTCACTCTCTCTCTCTCTCTCTTTTTTTTCTCCCACCCGTCCTATCGCATCGCTCCTCTTCGCATTCGTTTCACGGCTCGCACCACATTTGGCCCCCGCATCCGCACCCCACCCCCCACTCCCCTGCCACCCCGCCCCCCGGGACACGCGGGGGCGGCGCTCAGGGGAGGGAGAGGTGGAACAAGGCTGGTGTCGGAAGCGATCGGAGCACAAAAACACAAATATATTGGTCGGAGGAGCGCGTCGCAGGATGCGAGGACGGGCCGCTGGCAGCCGAGAGTGGCGGGGTGGGGCGGGGTGGGGCGGGGCGGGGCGGGGCGGGGCGGGGTGGGGCGGGGCAAGGTGAAGGCGCCGCCAGTCCACAGCAAAACCGTACCCCGGGCGCCCCGGGCCGGGCACACGGTGAATCACCGCACTGGCCCGAATGGAGCTCGCGAGTAAGTCGAGGTTACACCGAGGGGTCGTTCACTACAAATTCAAGCAGACACCGCGATTTTTCTGACTTTTCTAGGGTTTTGTGAGTTTCCTTGATTTTTCCTGTTTTTTTTCTGTTTTTCTTTGTTTTTCACTTGATTTTTTTCCTGATGTTTTCTGGATTTTTTCTTCTGATATTTCAGTGATTTTTTTTAAAAGGGTGTACACACTTTTTTTAAAATAAATTTTTGAGTGAATAGGACCCGATAGGACCCCTCGGATAACACTATACCTCACGTGGCTACGCGTAGTCACGCTGCTGTCACACCTTATTCCGTTGCGTTACGAACAACCCCGTGACGCTCGCGCGCTCCAATTTTGTTTTCTTACCCCGGCCGCAGCGCACCGCGCGCTGCTGCAGTGACGAGTAGGGGAGGGGCGCGCGGGGGCCGCGGGGGCCACGCAGCGGCGCGGGCCCTGCTAACGCTAACGCGCGCTAACGCCCCTAACGGCCGCTAGTCACGGTACGCGCCACCTCCAGGACACGAGCGGGGTAGGCCCTCACCGTCACGCTCTGTCACACGCGCGCGGCCCGCGCCCTGTCACGCGGCGTCACGAAAGGGATTCCCCCTGCCTTTGACCACCATTATGAACACATTACGAACCCTGCAACACTCGTCCATCTTTTCGTCGGTATGCTGCGCGCCCGTGACTTGATGCACTGTATTCATAATGAATTTAATTGGCGGGGCGCGGCGGCGGGAGGCGGGTATGGGCCTCCTCCCCGCGCCTACGGCCATTAGCAGCAGTGCACTCGTGTTTGGCGTTGAATTATTAGCAGTGTATACATTATAATAACAGTCGTGAATTATTCAAGGCGCGCGGGGGAAAAGTGGCGGGAAACACGTGCGAGAGCCAGCAGGCGGGAGCTCACCACTGGCTCGGCTCGGCACCCCTCAGCTCAGCTTATGATCGAAACTCCTCCACTGGCGTCCCGACGCCCCCCGGCGCCCCTACTCCCGCCGACGCCGCCGACACTCGACGACTGGCGCCATTCGGCGTCAACACACGCCCCCCGTTTGAACACGCCGAGTGCGGGCGCCACCGCCAGCAGCTCTGTGTGGGACGTGCAGGGAGTGGTGAGGCGTAGCGTGGCGGGGCGGGGCGGGGCGGGGCGGGGCGTGGTGAGGCGGGGCGGGGCGGGGCCGCACAACTGGATTAGCCCCGCTGCGTGGCCGTGCAACCTAAGTACTGGAAGAGAGGCGCGGAGGTGGCGTCAAAGCTGCGCCGCCGCTGTTGGAGGGGAGTCGGAGGTTAAGGGAGAGAGAGAGAGAGAGAGAGAGAGAGAGAGAGAGAGAGAGAGAGAGAGGGGAGAGAGAGAGAGAGAGAAGAAAGAATTAAAAAAATAAATAAATGTGTGCGAAACAAAGTTAAGAGTCGTAGAACTGTTCTGCTTTGAGCCGGTGGGGTGCCCGGCGGCCGCGGGGGTTAGTCTGCAGGCCGCTATAGCCTCGCGCGGGATGGATAAGTAAGCTGCTATGGAAAAACAACGAGCCTTTTCGAATGCAACACCTGGTTTTAAAAGAGAACAGAATGGGGAAAAAAAATATATTGAGGCGAAATAAGTCCGGTAACGTGTTCTGGATGTAAATTACTGCGGATAATGTCAAACGTGCGATTTATTACGGAATATAATTTCGCGCAGCGAGGTTAAATAATTGATGTAGAAAAGGTCTGTTTGAGCGCGGTGGTGCTGGCGCGGGCTCGGGCCGTGCTGGGCTGGGGCCCGGGCCCGCCCCGGGGCAGTGTGGCGTGGCGCGGGAAACGGTGTGGAACTGCACCGCCACGCCATTTGTTGCGCTTTTATGAGGCAGGCTAGTCACGATCATCAGAGGGAGGAGGAGGGGGGGAGTTGCCTCAGGTCGCGCCACGCCGAGCCACACGGCGCGCGCGAGAGACCACGAGGGACGGAAAATAGCAAAACAAAGCGCATTAGGGAATTACAACTACGTTATAAACGGAAAGCAGGTTTTGTGATGGTGTCTGTCTGTGTGAGGAAGGGCGAGTGTGTGTGTGTGTGTGTGTCTGTGTGAAGTGTGTGGCTGTGAGGGGGTAGTTGTTTTCTGGCTGAGGGGAGGGCGTGAGGATGGGGGCGGGGCGGGACTGGAAGAAAGGCGCTCGGGCTACGCGCGTGGGAGCCGCGATGCCCGGAAGAGGTTTGGCGCGCTGCTGCGGGTCGGTGGGGCAGGGGGAAGGGGGCGGAGGGTAGGAGTGTATAGGTGGCTCCGTTTGGGAGCAGGCGAGCTAAACCGATCCCCGAGCGCCGAGGGGTAAATAACTCCGAATTTTGATGTACACCACTAATTCAAAATTCACACTAATTCAACAGTAATTCACGCAAATTCAAAACGAGTTCAAAACAAATTCAAGCGAATTTAAGGAATG
>JAHWGI010000968.1:0-140000 GCA_029379305.1 Frankliniella fusca
CTCCCTTCGTCGACATTCAGAGCGAAAATTAGTTCCGTCAGGAGTGGGGTTCGAACCCACGCCCTCAGACCAGGACCAGAAGACCCGGTGGAGAACTTAAGTCTGGCGCCTTCGAACACTCGGCCATCCTGACGGCGTGGGTGTGAGAGACCCGCACAGCCCGCTCGAAACTCGCAATAAACCAATCGACGACGAGCGCGACCGGAAAAGGACGGCGGCGATAGAATGCGAACTTACAGCTTACAGCTAGAGTGAGCACATGAGTACAATAGTACATCGGAGATTTTAAGGGTTCGTCAACTCGTCAATATAGGTGAAACCGGTTAAGAAATGAAATAATTGAACAAAACTGTTGACAAAAACCAGCTACATTTTAAACATTCTGTTTGAATATTGTCGCTGAGTGCAGCCGAGCACAGCCTGATGCGTACACATGACAACAGGAGTAATCTACCCCTCGGATTCGAACCCATGCCTCTAGAAGAGACTTGTGCCTAATACCTGCGCCTTGAACCGCGCGGCCCTGTCCGCATCCACCTTATTTTTCTTCTTTCGAAATCCTTACTTCACTTTTTAAAAGGAGTCAATAGAAGCCAAAATAGGAATGCGCATAGCAGAGCAAGGTTTCGATCCTCGGACCTCTGGGTTATGGGCCCAGCACGCTTCCACTGCGCCACTCTGCTCTCACATCCATCCCGATTTCATTTGACTTGTGGTGCCGTTGTCATGGGCTAGCAGCAGAGTCAAAAATCAGCTTGGCACCCGGAATGCATGTATGCGCGACACTTAACTACTGCACCTCCGTGTTGACGTGATGTTGACCCCAAAATTGGCTGGCATGCGAGCTTTTCCGCAGTAGGCACCCAATGGTGCCTGAGCGTAAGGCGAGTCTTTGCTCCGGTTCCGTGGTGTAGTGGTCATCACGTCTGCTTTACACGCAGAAGGTCCCCAGTTCAATCCTGGGCGGAATCAAGACACATTTTTCTGCTCTCATCTTGTCTTCTTTTCCCCGAACTCTGAAACCGGTTTGGGACAGGACGTCAGGTGGCGGGCGACGCCAACGGAATGCACCTTTTCTTGTCCTTGCCTTGGCTTCCTGGCATCACATCCCAGCCCAGCACTGTATGATGCTTGCTCGCACTTGCTGTGCCCCTCTGGATCGAGGGTTTAGGTCCCTCCACCAGTAGGTAAAACCGTTTTCTTTGGAGAATCCAAAACGAAACTCGCGACCTGATGCGTTGCGCACGTGTTGAAAAATCATAGTATGTCAAGAGTGGGATTTGAACCCACGCCCTCAGACGAGGACCAGAACACTCAACCCACGTTCGACCGGGTAAGGGAGAAAGCGACCCTTGAGTCTGGCGCCTTAGACCACTCGGCCATCCTGACAAGTCAGCGGCGAGTGAGCGGAGTGGATATCATTATTTTATTTGCCTCTCGCTCCTCCCAACCCCCTCCCTATCCCTCACTCATTTCTGCTTTTTTGCTTTCCGTCTTTCTGTCTTGTATTTAGCGTGGACGGGCGAACGACGCAAAACGAGGGCGAGGGCCCGTCCGGGATTTGAACCCGGGTCCTCCCAATCAAAAACCGAGAATCACAGCCCCAGACCAACCGGCCGATGTCAAATGCTGTCGTGTGGACGTCAATGTTACTCTGTCCAACTTGACCCGAACCTCGAAGGGGAAATAAAATTACTATCTGCCTCCAGAGAGAATCGAACTCTCGACCCCCAGTTAACCACGCATACGTTACTAGACTGGTGCTCTAACCACTGAGCTATGGAGGCTGCCGCACCTCCCCTATCAACCTCATTTCAATAATGTGACGTCGCTCTGACCGGACCGGCAAGCGTGGGGGTAAAGAAAGAGAGGCACCCGCCCACAGGGTAGATTAGACAGGAAGCATATGACCGTCTAAAACTTTATTGGTTTTGGTGATCTTTCTGTTCTAAAATTTTACAAGTAAAAGTCTGTAAATATCTTTCCGGGTAAAGTGAAGACATATTTTTTCCATACATTTGCAGGATAATCTTTTACATGTTTCTGTAATTTTACAGACTATAGGTATTTTACGGGAAAAGTCTTGGCACTAACTATGCCAAGACTTTACCCGTAAAATCTCACCAAATTTTTTTTAGCAGTGACGATACGCTCGTGGCGGATGACATTGCATGAAGCTGTGGTGTCCGAGTGGTTAAGGAGTTGGACTTGAAATCCAATGGGTTCTACCCGCACAGGTTCGAACCCTGTCCACAGCGTCACAAATTTGCTTCTTCCTTCCGCTTTCTAGACCTTGAGAGTTTTATGACCTGCTCGCCGTGGTCTATTTGATCAGTCAATCGACGTTCCTATGGATCTGAACCGGAATCGTCGTTTTGACCGTATCCGGTATGACAAATCATGACTGGAAAACGCATCCGCAGCCGTGTTTTCTCATAACCGATATGGTCAAAACGTCGGTTCTGGGTTCCGGTCCAGATCCACAGGAAAGGTCCATTCCGAGCAACGAGAGCCAAAATATATGCCCCGGGAACTCGGCCTTCGGAAAAGGCAACTGACTCACCAACCAAGGCTGTCAAATTCAAATAGTAAACGGACCCTCCGATGCTCCACCTCGACCAAAAACGACAATATGGCCGCTAAACCCCCTCCCCCCACCCAGCCTGTATTTTCGGGTTAAACCTTGGCAATGCCCGCTACGGCATTGGTGTGCAACTCAGTGGCCCGGGGCAACGTTTTCCAGTTCTACCTCTGTGTTACAAAACTATGTAAAGATCGAGATCCATAATTGTTACAAAATTCATTTTGGCCCTTGTTTGTTTCTGTTCGGAGGGGTGGCGAGACAAAGAAAACTGAAAGCCTCTGCCCCGGGCGCGGTTTGAATTCGCGACCCCGTCATAGCTAGCAGACTCCGTCCTTTAAGCACCGTGCGCTAACCGATTGCGCCACTGGGGCCCGCGAATAGAGTTCGAGGCCACGCCCAGCATTGTGTCAACGGCAGGCGCTCCCTTCGTCGACATTCAGAGCGAAAATTAGTTCCGTCAGGAGTGGGGTTCGAACCCACGCCCTCAGACCAGGACCAGAAGACCCGGTGGAGAACTTAAGTCTGGCGCCTTCGAACACTCGGCCATCCTGACGGCGTGGGTGTGAGAGACCCGCACAGCCCGCTCGAAACTCGCAATAAACCAATCGACGACGAGCGCGACCGGAAAAGGACGGCGGCGATAGAATGCGAACTTACAGCTTACAGCTAGAGTGAGCACATGAGTACAATAGTACATCGGAGATTTTAAGGGTTCGTCAACTCGTCAATATAGGTGAAACCGGTTAAGAAATGAAATAATTGAACAAAACTGTTGACAAAAACCAGCTACATTTTAAACATTCTGTTTGAATATTGTCGCTGAGTGCACCCGAGCACAGCCTGATGCGTACACATGACAACAGGAGTAATCTACCCCTCGGATTCGAACCCATGCCTCTAGAAGAGACTTGTGCCTAATACCTGCGCCTTGAACCGCGCGGCCCTGTCCGCATCCACCTTATTTTTCTTCTTTCGAAATCCTTACTTCACTTTTTAAAAGGAGTCAATAGAAGCCAAAATAGGAATGCGCATAGCAGAGCAAGGTTTCGATCCTCGGACCTCTGGGTTATGGGCCCAGCACGCTTCCACTGCGCCACTCTGCTCTCACATCCATCCCGATTTCATTTGACTTGTGGTGCCGTTGTCATGGGCTAGCAGCAGAGTCAAAAATCAGCTTGGCACCCGGAATGCATGTATGCGCGACACTTAACTACTGCACCTCCGTGTTGACGTGATGTTGACCCCAAAATTGGCTGGCATGCGAGCTTTTCCGCAGTAGGCACCCAATGGTGCCTGAGCGTAAGGCGAGTCTTTGCTCCGGTTCCGTGGTGTAGTGGTCATCACGTCTGCTTTACACGCAGAAGGTCCCCAGTTCAATCCTGGGCGGAATCAAGACACATTTTTCTGCTCTCATCTTGTCTTCTTTTCCCCGAACTCTGAAACCGGTTTGGGACAGGACGTCAGGTGGCGGGCGACGCCAACGGAATGCACCTTTTCTTGTCCTTGCCTTGGCTTCCTGGCATCACATCCCAGCCCAGCACTGTATGATGCTTGCTCGCACTTGCTGTGCCCCTCTGGATCGAGGGTTTAGGTCCCTCCACCAGTAGGTAAAACCGTTTTCTTTGGAGAATCCAAAACGAAACTCGCGACCTGATGCGTTGCGCACGTGTGTTGAAAAATCATAGTATGTCAAGAGTGGGATTTGAACCCACGCCCTCAGACGAGGACCAGAACACTCAACCCACGTTCGACCGGGTAAGGGAGAAAGCGACCCTTGAGTCTGGCGCCTTAGACCACTCGGCCATCCTGACAAGTCAGCGGCGAGTGAGCGGAGTGGATATCATTATTTTATTTGCCTCTCGCTCCTCCCAACCCCCTCCCTATCCCTCACTCATTTCTGCTTTTTTGCTTTCCGTCTTTCTGTCTTGTATTTAGCGTGGACGGGCGAACGACGCAAAACGAGGGCGAGGGCCCGTCCGGGATTTGAACCCGGGTCCTCCCAATCAAAAACCGAGAATCACAGCCCCAGACCAACCGGCCGATGTCAAATGCTGTCGTGTGGACGTCAATGTTACTCTGTCCAACTTGACCCGAACCTCGAAGGGGAAATAAAATTACTATCTGCCTCCAGAGAGAATCGAACTCTCGACCCCCAGTTAACCACGCATACGTTACTAGACTGGTGCTCTAACCACTGAGCTATGGAGGCTGCCGCACCTCCCCTATCAACCTCATTTCAATAATGTGACGTCGCTCTGACCGGACCGGCAAGCGTGGGGGTAAAGAAAGAGAGGCACCCGCCCACAGGGTAGATTAGACAGGAAGCATATGACCGTCTAAAACTTTATTGGTTTTGGTGATCTTTCTGTTCTAAAATTTTACAAGTAAAAGTCTGTAAATATCTTTCCGGGTAAAGTGAAGACATATTTTTTCCATACATTTGCAGGATAATCTTTTACATGTTTCTGTAATTTTACAGACTATAGGTATTTTACGGGAAAAGTCTTGGCACTAACTATGCCAAGACTTTACCCGTAAAATCTCACCAAATTTTTTTTAGCAGTGACGATACGCTCGTGGCGGATGACATTGCATGAAGCTGTGGTGTCCGAGTGGTTAAGGAGTTGGACTTGAAATCCAATGGGTTCTACCCGCACAGGTTCGAACCCTGTCCACAGCGTCACAAATTTGCTTCTTCCTTCCGCTTTCTAGACCTTGAGAGTTTTATGACCTGCTCGCCGTGGTCTATTTGATCAGTCAATCGACGTTCCTATGGATCTGAACCGGAATCGTCGTTTTGACCGTATCCGGTATGACAAATCATGACTGGAAAACGCATCCGCAGCCGTGTTTTCTCATAACCGATATGGTCAAAACGTCGGTTCTGGGTTCCGGTCCAGATCCACAGGAAAGGTCCATTCCGAGCAACGAGTCCCAAAATATATGCCCCGGGAACTCGGCCTTCGGAAAAGGCAACTGACTCACCAACCAAGGCTGTCAAATTCAAATAGTAAACGGACCCTCCGATGCTCCACCTCGACCAAAAACGACAATATGGCCGCTAAACCCCCTCCCCCCACCCAGCCTGTATTTTCGGGTTAAACCTTGGCAATGCCCGCTACGGCATTGGTGTGCAACTCAGTGGCCCCGGGCAACGTTTTCCAGTTCTACCTCTGTGTTACAAAACTATGTAAAGATCGAGATCCATAATTGTTACAAAATTCATTTTGGCCCTTGTTTGTTTCTGTTCGGAGGGGTGGCGAGACAAAGAAAACTGAAAGCCTCTGCCCCGGGCGCGGTTTGAATTCGCGACCCCGTCATAGCTAGCAGACTCCGTCCTTTAAGCACCGTGCGCTAACCGATTGCGCCACTGGGGCCCGCGAATAGAGTTCGAGGCCACGCCCAGAATTGTGTCAACGGCAGGCGCTCCCTTCGTCGACATTCAGAGCGAAAATTAGTTCCGTCAGGAGTGGGGTTCGAACCCACGCCCTCAGACCAGGACCAGAAGACCCGGTGGAGAACTTAAGTCTGGCGCCTTCGAACACTACGGCCATCCTGACGGCGTGGGTGTGAGAGACCCGCACAGCCCGCTCGAAACTCGCAATAAACCAATCGACGACGAGCGCGACCGGAAAAGGACGGCGGCGATAGAATGCGAACTTACAGCTTACAGCTAGAGTGAGCACATGAGTACAATAGTACATCGGAGATTTTAAGGGTTCGTCAACTCGTCAATATAGGTGAAACCGGTTAAGAAATGAAATAATTGAACAAAACTGTTGACAAAAACCAGCTACATTTTAAACATTCTGTTTGAATATTGTCGCTGAGTGCAGCCGAGCACAGCCTGATGCGTACACATGACAACAGGAGTAATCTACCCCTCGGATTCGAACCCATGCCTCTAGAAGAGACTTGTGCCTAATACCTGCGCCTTGAACCGCGCGGCCCTGTCCGCATCCACCTTATTTTTCTTCTTTCGAAATCCTTACTTCACTTTTTAAAAGGAGTCAATAGAAGCCAAAATAGGAATGCGCATAGCAGAGCAAGGTTTCGATCCTCGGACCTCTGGGTTATGGGCCCAGCACGCTTCCACTGCGCCACTCTGCTCTCACATCCATCCCGATTTCATTTGACTTGTGGTGCCGTTGTCATGGGCTAGCAGCAGAGTCAAAAATCAGCTTGGCACCCGGAATGCATGTATGCGCGACACTTAACTACTGCACCTCCGTGTTGACGTGATGTTGACCCCAAAATTGGCTGGCATGCGAGCTTTTCCGCAGTAGGCACCCAATGGTGCCTGAGCGTAAGGCGAGTCTTTGCTCCGGTTCCGTGGTGTAGTGGTCATCACGTCTGCTTTACACGCAGAAGGTCCCCAGTTCAATCCTGGGCGGAATCAAGACACATTTTTCTGCTCTCATCTTGTCTTCTTTTCCCCGAACTCTGAAACCGGTTTGGGACAGGACGTCAGGTGGCGGGCGACGCCAACGGAATGCACCTTTTCTTGTCCTTGCCTTGGCTTCCTGGCATCACATCCCAGCCCAGCACTGTATGATGCTTGCTCGCACTTGCTGTGCCCCTCTGGATCGAGGGTTTAGGTCCCTCCACCAGTAGGTAAAACCGTTTTCTTTGGAGAATCCAAAACGAAACTCGCGACCTGATGCGTTGCGCACGTGTGTTGAAAAATCATAGTATGTCAAGAGTGGGATTTGAACCCACGCCCTCAGACGAGGACCAGAACACTCAACCCACGTTCGACCGGGTAAGGGAGAAAGCGACCCTTGAGTCTGGCGCCTTAGACCACTCGGCCATCCTGACAAGTCAGCGGCGAGTGAGCGGAGTGGATATCATTATTTTATTTGCCTCTCGCTCCTCCCAACCCCCTCCCTATCCCTCACTCATTTCTGCTTTTTTGCTTTCCGTCTTTCTGTCTTGTATTTAGCGTGGACGGGCGAACGACGCAAAACGAGGGCGAGGGCCCGTCCGGGATTTGAACCCGGGTCCTCCCAATCAAAAACCGAGAATCACAGCCCCAGACCAACCGGCCGATGTCAAATGCTGTCGTGTGGACGTCAATGTTACTCTGTCCAACTTGACCCGAACCTCGAAGGGGAAATAAAATTACTATCTGCCTCCAGAGAGAATCGAACTCTCGACCCCCAGTTAACCACGCATACGTTACTAGACTGGTGCTCTAACCACTGAGCTATGGAGGCTGCCGCACCTCCCCTATCAACCTCATTTCAATAATGTGACGTCGCTCTGACCGGACCGGCAAGCGTGGGGGTAAAGAAAGAGAGGCACCCGCCCACAGGGTAGATTAGACAGGAAGCATATGACCGTCTAAAACTTTATTGGTTTTGGTGATCTTTCTGTTCTAAAATTTTACAAGTAAAAGTCTGTAAATATCTTTCCGGGTAAAGTGAAGACATATTTTTTCCATACATTTGCAGGATAATCTTTTACATGTTTCTGTAATTTTACAGACTATAGGTATTTTACGGGAAAAGTCTTGGCACTAACTATGCCAAGACTTTACCCGTAAAATCTCACCAAATTTTTTTTAGCAGTGACGATACGCTCGTGGCGGATGACATTGCATGAAGCTGTGGTGTCCGAGTGGTTAAGGAGTTGGACTTGAAATCCAATGGGTTCTACCCGCACAGGTTCGAACCCTGTCCACAGCGTCACAAATTTGCTTCTTCCTTCCGCTTTCTAGACCTTGAGAGTTTTATGACCTGCTCGCCGTGGTCTATTTGATCAGTCAATCGACGTTCCTATGGATCTGAACCGGAATCGTCGTTTTGACCGTATCCGGTATGACAAATCATGACTGGAAAACGCATCCGCAGCCGTGTTTTCTCATAACCGATATGGTCAAAACGTCGGTTCTGGGTTCCGGTCCAGATCCACAGGAAAGGTCCATTCCGAGCAACGAGTCCCAAAATATATGCCCCGGGAACTCGGCCTTCGGAAAAGGCAACTGACTCACCAACCAAGGCTGTCAAATTCAAATAGTAAACGGACCCTCCGATGCTCCACCTCGACCAAAAACGACAATATGGCCGCTAAACCCCCTCCCCCCACCCAGCCTGTATTTTCGGGTTAAACCTTGGCAATGCCCGCTACGGCATTGGTGTGCAACTCAGTGGCCCCGGGGCAACGTTTTCCAGTTCTACCTCTGTGTTACAAAACTATGTAAAGATCGAGATCCATAATTGTTACAAAATTCATTTTGGCCCTTGTTTGTTTCTGTTCGGAGGGGTGGCGAGACAAAGAAAACTAAAAGCCTCTGCCCTGGGCGCGGTTTGAATTCGCGACCCCGTCATAGCTAGCAGACTCCGTCCTTTAAGCACCGTGCGCTAACCGATTGCGCCACTGGGGCCCGCGAATAGAGTTCGAGGCCACGCCCAGAATTGTGTCAACGGCAGGCGCTCCCTTCGTCGACATTCAGAGCGAAAATTAGTTCCGTCAGGAGTGGGGTTCGAACCCACGCCCTCAGACCAGGACCAGAAGACCCGGTGGAGAACTTAAGTCTGGCGCCTTCGAACACTATCGGCCATCCTGACGGCGTGGGTGTGAGAGACCCGCACAGCCCGCTCGAAACTCGCAATAAACCAATCGACGACGAGCGCGACCGGAAAAGGACGGCGGCGATAGAATGCGAACTTACAGCTTACAGCTAGAGTGAGCACATGAGTACAATAGTACATCGGAGATTTTAAGGGTTCGTCAACTCGTCAATATAGGTGAAACCGGTTAAGAAATGAAATAATTGAACAAAACTGTTGACAAAAACCAGCTACATTTTAAACATTCTGTTTGAATATTGTCGCTGAGTGCAGCCGAGCACAGCCTGATGCGTACACATGACAACAGGAGTAATCTACCCCTCGGATTCGAACCCATGCCTCTAGAAGAGACTTGTGCCTAATACCTGCGCCTTGAACCGCGCGGCCCTGTCCGCATCCACCTTATTTTTCTTCTTTCGAAATCCTTACTTCACTTTTTAAAAGGAGTCAATAGAAGCCAAAATAGGAATGCGCATAGCAGAGCAAGGTTTCGATCCTCGGACCTCTGGGTTATGGGCCCAGCACGCTTCCACTGCGCCACTCTGCTCTCACATCCATCCCGATTTCATTTGACTTGTGGTGCCGTTGTCATGGGCTAGCAGCAGAGTCAAAAATCAGCTTGGCACCCGGAATGCATGTATGCGCGACACTTAACTACTGCACCTCCGTGTTGACGTGATGTTGACCCCAAAATTGGCTGGCATGCGAGCTTTTCCGCAGTAGGCACCCAATGGTGCCTGAGCGTAAGGCGAGTCTTTGCTCCGGTTCCGTGGTGTAGTGGTCATCACGTCTGCTTTACACGCAGAAGGTCCCCAGTTCAATCCTGGGCGGAATCAAGACACATTTTTCTGCTCTCATCTTGTCTTCTTTTCCCCGAACTCTGAAACCGGTTTGGGACAGGACGTCAGGTGGCGGGCGACGCCAACGGAATGCACCTTTTCTTGTCCTTGCCTTGGCTTCCTGGCATCACATCCCAGCCCAGCACTGTATGATGCTTGCTCGCACTTGCTGTGCCCCTCTGGATCGAGGGTTTAGGTCCCTCCACCAGTAGGTAAAACCGTTTTCTTTGGAGAATCCAAAACGAAACTCGCGACCTGATGCGTTGCGCACGTGTGTTGAAAAATCATAGTATGTCAAGAGTGGGATTTGAACCCACGCCCTCAGACGAGGACCAGAACACTCAACCCACGTTCGACCGGGTAAGGGAGAAAGCGACCCTTGAGTCTGGCGCCTTAGACCACTCGGCCATCCTGACAAGTCAGCGGCGAGTGAGCGGAGTGGATATCATTATTTTATTTGCCTCTCGCTCCTCCCAACCCCCTCCCTATCCCTCACTCATTTCTGCTTTTTTGCTTTCCGTCTTTCTGTCTTGTATTTAGCGTGGACGGGCGAACGACGCAAAACGAGGGCGAGGGCCCGTCCGGGATTTGAACCCGGGTCCTCCCAATCAAAAACCGAGAATCACAGCCCCAGACCAACCGGCCGATGTCAAATGCTGTCGTGTGGACGTCAATGTTACTCTGTCCAACTTGACCCGAACCTCGAAGGGGAAATAAAATTACTATCTGCCTCCAGAGAGAATCGAACTCTCGACCCCCAGTTAACCACGCATACGTTACTAGACTGGTGCTCTAACCACTGAGCTATGGAGGCTGCCGCACCTCCCCTATCAACCTCATTTCAATAATGTGACGTCGCTCTGACCGGACCGGCAAGCGTGGGGGTAAAGAAAGAGAGGCACCCGCCCACAGGGTAGATTAGACAGGAAGCATATGACCGTCTAAAACTTTATTGGTTTTGGTGATCTTTCTGTTCTAAAATTTTACAAGTAAAAGTCTGTAAATATCTTTCCGGGTAAAGTGAAGACATATTTTTTCCATACATTTGCAGGATAATCTTTTACATGTTTCTGTAATTTTACAGACTATAGGTATTTTACGGGAAAAGTCTTGGCACTAACTATGCCAAGACTTTACCCGTAAAATCTCACCAAATTTTTTTTAGCAGTGACGATACGCTCGTGGCGGATGACATTGCATGAAGCTGTGGTGTCCGAGTGGTTAAGGAGTTGGACTTGAAATCCAATGGGTTCTACCCGCACAGGTTCGAACCCTGTCCACAGCGTCACAAATTTGCTTCTTCCTTCCGCTTTCTAGACCTTGAGAGTTTTATGACCTGCTCGCCGTGGTCTATTTGATCAGTCAATCGACGTTCCTATGGATCTGAACCGGAATCGTCGTTTTGACCGTATCCGGTATGACAAATCATGACTGGAAAACGCATCCGCAGCCGTGTTTTCTCATAACCGATATGGTCAAAACGTCGGTTCTGGGTTCCGGTCCAGATCCACAGGAAAGGTCCATTCCGAGCAACGAGTCCCAAAATATATGCCCCGGGAACTCGGCCTTCGGAAAAGGCAACTGACTCACCAACCAAGGCTGTCAAATTCAAATAGTAAACGGACCCTCCGATGCTCCACCTCGACCAAAAACGACAATATGGCCGCTAAACCCCCTCCCCCCACCCAGCCTGTATTTTCGGGTTAAACCTTGGCAATGCCCGCTACGGCATTGGTGTGCAACTCAGTGGCCCCGGGCAACGTTTTCCAGTTCTACCTCTGTGTTACAAAACTATGTAAAGATCGAGATCCATAATTGTTACAAAATTCATTTTGGCCCTTGTTTGTTTCTGTTCGGAGGGGTGGCGAGACAAAGAAAACTGAAAGCCTCTGCCCCGGGCGCGGTTTGAATTCGCGACCCCGTCATAGCTAGCAGACTCCGTCCTTTAAGCACCGTGCGCTAACCGATTGCGCCACTGGGGCCCGCGAATAGAGTTCGAGGCCACGCCCAGCATTGTGTCAACGGCAGGCGCTCCCTTCGTCGACATTCAGAGCGAAAATTAGTTCCGTCAGGAGTGGGGTTCGAACCCACGCCCTCAGACCAGGACCAGAAGACCCGGTGGAGAACTTAAGTCTGGCGCCTTCGAACACTCGGCCATCCTGACGGCGTGGGCGTGAGAGACCCGCACAGCCCGCTCGAAACTCGCAATAAACCAATCGACGACGAGCGCGACCGGAAAAGGACGGCGGCGATAGAATGCGAACTTACAGCTTACAGCTAGAGTGAGCACATGAGTACAATAGTACATCGGAGATTTTAAGGGTTCGTCAACTCGTCAATATAGGTGAAACCGGTTAAGAAATGAAATAATTGAACAAAACTGTTGACAAAAACCAGCTACATTTTAAACATTCTGTTTGAATATTGTCGCTGAGTGCAGCCGAGCACAGCCTGATGCGTACACATGACAACAGGAGTAATCTACCCCTCGGATTCGAACCCATGCCTCTAGAAGAGACTTGTGCCTAATACCTGCGCCTTGAACCGCGCGGCCCTGTCCGCATCCACCTTATTTTTCTTCTTTCGAAATCCTTACTTCACTTTTTAAAAGGAGTCAATAGAAGCCAAAATAGGAATGCGCATAGCAGAGCAAGGTTTCGATCCTCGGACCTCTGGGTTATGGGCCCAGCACGCTTCCACTGCGCCACTCTGCTCTCACATCCATCCCGATTTCATTTGACTTGTGGTGCCGTTGTCATGGGCTAGCAGCAGAGTCAAAAATCAGCTTGGCACCCGGAATGCATGTATGCGCGACACTTAACTACTGCACCTCCGTGTTGACGTGATGTTGACCCCAAAATTGGCTGGCATGCGAGCTTTTCCGCAGTAGGCACCCAATGGTGCCTGAGCGTAAGGCGAGTCTTTGCTCCGGTTCCGTGGTGTAGTGGTCATCACGTCTGCTTTACACGCAGAAGGTCCCCAGTTCAATCCTGGGCGGAATCAAGACACATTTTTCTGCTCTCATCTTGTCTTCTTTTCCCCGAACTCTGAAACCGGTTTGGGACAGGACGTCAGGTGGCGGGCGACGCCAACGGAATGCACCTTTTCTTGTCCTTGCCTTGGCTTCCTGGCATCACATCCCAGCCCAGCACTGTATGATGCTTGCTCGCACTTGCTGTGCCCCTCTGGATCGAGGGTTTAGGTCCCTCCACCAGTAGGTAAAACCGTTTTCTTTGGAGAATCCAAAACGAAACTCGCGACCTGATGCGTTGCGCACGTGTGTTGAAAAATCATAGTATGTCAAGAGTGGGATTTGAACCCACGCCCTCAGACGAGGACCAGAACACTCAACCCACGTTCGACCGGGTAAGGGAGAAAGCGACCCTTGAGTCTGGCGCCTTAGACCACTCGGCCATCCTGACAAGTCAGCGGCGAGTGAGCGGAGTGGATATCATTATTTTATTTGCCTCTCGCTCCTCCCAACCCCCTCCCTATCCCTCACTCATTTCTGCTTTTTTGCTTTCCGTCTTTCTGTCTTGTATTTAGCGTGGACGGGCGAACGACGCAAAACGAGGGCGAGGGCCCGTCCGGGATTTGAACCCGGGTCCTCCCAATCAAAAACCGAGAATCACAGCCCCAGACCAACCGGCCGATGTCAAATGCTGTCGTGTGGACGTCAATGTTACTCTGTCCAACTTGACCCGAACCTCGAAGGGGAAATAAAATTACTATCTGCCTCCAGAGAGAATCGAACTCTCGACCCCCAGTTAACCACGCATACGTTACTAGACTGGTGCTCTAACCACTGAGCTATGGAGGCTGCCGCACCTCCCCTATCAACCTCATTTCAATAATGTGACGTCGCTCTGACCGGACCGGCAAGCGTGGGGGTAAAGAAAGAGAGGCACCCGCCCACAGGGTAGATTAGACAGGAAGCATATGACCGTCTAAAACTTTATTGGTTTTGGTGATCTTTCTGTTCTAAAATTTTACAAGTAAAAGTCTGTAAATATCTTTCCGGGTAAAGTGAAGACATATTTTTTCCATACATTTGCAGGATAATCTTTTACATGTTTCTGTAATTTTACAGACTATAGGTATTTTACGGGAAAAGTCTTGGCACTAACTATGCCAAGACTTTACCCGTAAAATCTCACCAAATTTTTTTTAGCAGTGACGATACGCTCGTGGCGGATGACATTGCATGAAGCTGTGGTGTCCGAGTGGTTAAGGAGTTGGACTTGAAATCCAATGGGTTCTACCCGCACAGGTTCGAACCCTGTCCACAGCGTCACAAATTTGCTTCTTCCTTCCGCTTTCTAGACCTTGAGAGTTTTATGACCTGCTCGCCGTGGTCTATTTGATCAGTCAATCGACGTTCCTATGGATCTGAACCGGAATCGTCGTTTTGACCGTATCCGGTATGACAAATCATGACTGGAAAACGCATCCGCAGCCGTGTTTTCTCATAACCGATATGGTCAAAACGTCGGTTCTGGGTTCCGGTCCAGATCCACAGGAAAGGTCCATTCCGAGCAACGAGTCCCAAAATATATGCCCCGGGAACTCGGCCTTCGGAAAAGGCAACTGACTCACCAACCAAGGCTGTCAAATTCAAATAGTAAACGGACCCTCCGATGCTCCACCTCGACCAAAAACGACAATATGGCCGCTAAACCCCCTCCCCCCACCCAGCCTGTATTTTCGGGTTAAACCTTGGCAATGCCCGCTACGGCATTGGTGTGCAACTCAGTGGCCCCGGGCAACGTTTTCCAGTTCTACCTCTGTGTTACAAAACTATGTAAAGATCGAGATCCATATTTGTCACAAAATTCATTTTGGCCCTCGTTTGTTTCTGTTCGGAGGGGTGGCGAGACAAAGAAAACTAAAAGCCTCTGCCCTGGGCGCGGTTTGAATTCGCGACCCCGTCATAGCTAGCAGACTCCGTCCTTTAAGCACCGTGCGCTAACCGATTGCGCCACTGGGGCCCGCGAATAGAGTTCGAGGCCACGCCCAGAATTGTGTCAACGGCAGGCGCTCCCTTCGTCGACATTCAGAGCGAAAATTAGTTCCGTCAGGAGTGGGGTTCGAACCCACGCCCTCAGACCAGGACCAGAAGACCCGGTGGAGAACTTAAGTCTGGCGCCTTCGAACACTATCGGCCATCCTGACGGCGTGGGTGTGAGAGACCCGCACAGCCCGCTCGAAACTCGCAATAAACCAATCGACGACGAGCGCGACCGGAAAAGGACGGCGGCGATAGAATGCGAACTTACAGCTTACAGCTAGAGTGAGCACATGAGTACAATAGTACATCGGAGATTTTAAGGGTTCGTCAACTCGTCAATATAGGTGAAACCGGTTAAGAAATGAAATAATTGAACAAAACTGTTGACAAAAACCAGCTACATTTTAAACATTCTGTTTGAATATTGTCGCTGAGTGCAGCCGAGCACAGCCTGATGCGTACACATGACAACAGGAGTAATCTACTCCTCGGATTCGAACCCATGCCTCTAGAAGAGACTTGTGCCTAATACCTGCGCCTTGAACCGCGCGGCCCTGTCCGCATCCACCTTATTTTTCTTCTTTCGAAATCCTTACTTCACTTTTTAAAAGGAGTCAATAGAAGCCAAAATAGGAATGCGCATAGCAGAGCAAGGTTTCGATCCTCGGACCTCTGGGTTATGGGCCCAGCACGCTTCCACTGCGCCACTCTGCTCTCACATCCATCCCGATTTCATTTGACTTGTGGTGCCGTTGTCATGGGCTAGCAGCAGAGTCAAAAATCAGCTTGGCACCCGGAATGCATGTATGCGCGACACTTAACTACTGCACCTCCGTGTTGACGTGATGTTGACCCCAAAATTGGCTGGCATGCGAGCTTTTCCGCAGTAGGCACCCAATGGTGCCTGAGCGTAAGGCGAGTCTTTGCTCCGGTTCCGTGGTGTAGTGGTCATCACGTCTGCTTTACACGCAGAAGGTCCCCAGTTCAATCCTGGGCGGAATCAAGACACATTTTTCTGCTCTCATCTTGTCTTCTTTTCCCCGAACTCTGAAACCGGTTTGGGACAGGACGTCAGGTGGCGGGCGACGCCAACGGAATGCACCTTTTCTTGTCCTTGCCTTGGCTTCCTGGCATCACATCCCAGCCCAGCACTGTATGATGCTTGCTCGCACTTGCTGTGCCCCTCTGGATCGAGGGTTTAGGTCCCTCCACCAGTAGGTAAAACCGTTTTCTTTGGAGAATCCAAAACGAAACTCGCGACCTGATGCGTTGCGCACGTGTGTTGAAAAATCATAGTATGTCAAGAGTGGGATTTGAACCCACGCCCTCAGACGAGGACCAGAACACTCAACCCACGTTCGACCGGGTAAGGGAGAAAGCGACCCTTGAGTCTGGCGCCTTAGACCACTCGGCCATCCTGACAAGTCAGCGGCGAGTGAGCGGAGTGGATATCATTATTTTATTTGCCTCTCGCTCCTCCCAACCCCCTCCCTATCCCTCACTCATTTCTGCTTTTTTGCTTTCCGTCTTTCTGTCTTGTATTTAGCGTGGACGGGCGAACGACGCAAAACGAGGGCGAGGGCCCGTCCGGGATTTGAACCCGGGTCCTCCCAATCAAAAACCGAGAATCACAGCCCCAGACCAACCGGCCGATGTCAAATGCTGTCGTGTGGACGTCAATGTTACTCTGTCCAACTTGACCCGAACCTCGAAGGGGAAATAAAATTACTATCTGCCTCCAGAGAGAATCGAACTCTCGACCCCCAGTTAACCACGCATACGTTACTAGACTGGTGCTCTAACCACTGAGCTATGGAGGCTGCCGCACCTCCCCTATCAACCTCATTTCAATAATGTGACGTCGCTCTGACCGGACCGGCAAGCGTGGGGGTAAAGAAAGAGAGGCACCCGCCCACAGGGTAGATTAGACAGGAAGCATATGACCGTCTAAAACTTTATTGGTTTTGGTGATCTTTCTGTTCTAAAATTTTACAAGTAAAAGTCTGTAAATATCTTTCCGGGTAAAGTGAAGACATATTTTTTCCATACATTTGCAGGATAATCTTTTACATGTTTCTGTAATTTTACAGACTATAGGTATTTTACGGGAAAAGTCTTGGCACTAACTATGCCAAGACTTTACCCGTAAAATCTCACCAAATTTTTTTTAGCAGTGACGATACGCTCGTGGCGGATGACATTGCATGAAGCTGTGGTGTCCGAGTGGTTAAGGAGTTGGACTTGAAATCCAATGGGTTCTACCCGCACAGGTTCGAACCCTGTCCACAGCGTCACAAATTTGCTTCTTCCTTCCGCTTTCTAGACCTTGAGAGTTTTATGACCTGCTCGCCGTGGTCTATTTGATCAGTCAATCGACGTTCCTATGGATCTGAACCGGAATCGTCGTTTTGACCGTATCCGGTATGACAAATCATGACTGGAAAACGCATCCGCAGCCGTGTTTTCTCATAACCGATATGGTCAAAACGTCGGTTCTGGGTTCCGGTCCAGATCCACAGGAAAGGTCCATTCCGAGCAACGAGTCCCAAAATATATGCCCCGGGAACTCGGCCTTCGGAAAAGGCAACTGACTCACCAACCAAGGCTGTCAAATTCAAATAGTAAACGGACCCTCCGATGCTCCACCTCGACCAAAAACGACAATATGGCCGCTAAACCCCCTCCCCCCACCCAGCCTGTATTTTCGGGTTAAACCTTGGCAATGCCCGCTACGGCATTGGTGTGCAACTCAGTGGCCCCGGGCAACGTTTTCCAGTTCTACCTCTGTGTTACAAAACTATGTAAAGATCGAGATCCATAATTGTTACAAAATTCATTTTGGCCCTTGTTTGTTTCTGTTCGGAGGGGTGGCGAGACAAAGAAAACTGAAAGCCTCTGCCCCGGGCGCGGTTTGAATTCGCGACCCCGTCATAGCTAGCAGACTCCGTCCTTTAAGCACCGTGCGCTAACCGATTGCGCCACTGGGGCCCGCGAATAGAGTTCGAGGCCACGCCCAGCATTGTGTCAACGGCAGGCGCTCCCTTCGTCGACATTCAGAGCGAAAATTAGTTCCGTCAGGAGTGGGGTTCGAACCCACGCCCTCAGACCAGGACCAGAAGACCCGGTGGAGAACTTAAGTCTGGCGCCTTCGAACACTCGGCCATCCTGACGGCGTGGGCGTGAGAGACCCGCACAGCCCGCTCGAAACTCGCAATAAACCAATCGACGACGAGCGCGACCGGAAAAGGACGGCGGCGATAGAATGCGAACTTACAGCTTACAGCTAGAGTGAGCACATGAGTACAATAGTACATCGGAGATTTTAAGGGTTCGTCAACTCGTCAATATAGGTGAAACCGGTTAAGAAATGAAATAATTGAACAAAACTGTTGACAAAAACCAGCTACATTTTAAACATTCTGTTTGAATATTGTCGCTGAGTGCACCCGAGCACAGCCTGATGCGTACACATGACAACAGGAGTAATCTACCCCTCGGATTCGAACCCATGCCTCTAGAAGAGACTTGTGCCTAATACCTGCGCCTTGAACCGCGCGGCCCTGTCCGCATCCACCTTATTTTTCTTCTTTCGAAATCCTTACTTCACTTTTTAAAAGGAGTCAATAGAAGCCAAAATAGGAATGCGCATAGCAGAGCAAGGTTTCGATCCTCGGACCTCTGGGTTATGGGCCCAGCACGCTTCCACTGCGCCACTCTGCTCTCACATCCATCCCGATTTCATTTGACTTGTGGTGCCGTTGTCATGGGCTAGCAGCAGAGTCAAAAATCAGCTTGGCACCCGGAATGCATGTATGCGCGACACTTAACTACTGCACCTCCGTGTTGACGTGATGTTGACCCCAAAATTGGCTGGCATGCGAGCTTTTCCGCAGTAGGCACCCAATGGTGCCTGAGCGTAAGGCGAGTCTTTGCTCCGGTTCCGTGGTGTAGTGGTCATCACGTCTGCTTTACACGCAGAAGGTCCCCAGTTCAATCCTGGGCGGAATCAAGACACATTTTTCTGCTCTCATCTTGTCTTCTTTTCCCCGAACTCTGAAACCGGTTTGGGACAGGACGTCAGGTGGCGGGCGACGCCAACGGAATGCACCTTTTCTTGTCCTTGCCTTGGCTTCCTGGCATCACATCCCAGCCCAGCACTGTATGATGCTTGCTCGCACTTGCTGTGCCCCTCTGGATCGAGGGTTTAGGTCCCTCCACCAGTAGGTAAAACCGTTTTCTTTGGAGAATCCAAAACGAAACTCGCGACCTGATGCGTTGCGCACGTGTGTTGAAAAATCATAGTATGTCAAGAGTGGGATTTGAACCCACGCCCTCAGACGAGGACCAGAACACTCAACCCACGTTCGACCGGGTAAGGGAGAAAGCGACCCTTGAGTCTGGCGCCTTAGACCACTCGGCCATCCTGACAAGTCAGCGGCGAGTGAGCGGAGTGGATATCATTATTTTATTTGCCTCTCGCTCCTCCCAACCCCCTCCCTATCCCTCACTCATTTCTGCTTTTTTGCTTTCCGTCTTTCTGTCTTGTATTTAGCGTGGACGGGCGAACGACGCAAAACGAGGGCGAGGGCCCGTCCGGGATTTGAACCCGGGTCCTCCCAATCAAAAACCGAGATTCACAGCCCCAGACCAACCGGCCGATGTCAAATGCTGTCGTGTGGACGTCAATGTTACTCTGTCCAACTTGACCCGAACCTCGAAGGGGAAATAAAATTACTATCTGCCTCCAGAGAGAATCGAACTCTCGACCCCCAGTTAACCACGCATACGTTACTAGACTGGTGCTCTAACCACTGAGCTATGGAGGCTGCCGCACCTCCCCTATCAACCTCATTTCAATAATGTGACGTCGCTCTGACCGGACCGGCAAGCGTGGGGGTAAAGAAAGAGAGGCACCCGCCCACAGGGTAGATTAGACAGGAAGCATATGACCGTCTAAAACTTTATTGGTTTTGGTGATCTTTCTGTTCTAAAATTTTACAAGTAAAAGTCTGTAAATATCTTTCCGGGTAAAGTGAAGACATATTTTTTCCATACATTTGCAGGATAATCTTTTACATGTTTCTGTAATTTTACAGACTATAGGTATTTTACGGGAAAAGTCTTGGCACTAACTATGCCAAGACTTTACCCGTAAAATCTCACCAAATCTTTTTTAGCAGTGACGATACGCTCGTGGCGGATGACATTGCATGAAGCTGTGGTGTCCGAGTGGTTAAGGAGTTGGACTTGAAATCCAATGGGTTCTACCCGCACAGGTTCGAACCCTGTCCACAGCGTCACAAATTTGCTTCTTCCTTCCGCTTTCTAGACCTTGAGAGTTTTATGACCTGCTCGCCGTGGTCTATTTGATCAGTCAATCGACGTTCCTATGGATCTGAACCGGAATCGTCGTTTTGACCGTATCCGGTATGACAAATCATGACTGGAAAACGCATCCGCAGCCGTGTTTTCTCATAACCGATATGGTCAAAACGTCGGTTCTGGGTTCCGGTCCAGATCCACAGGAAAGGTCCATTCCGAGCAACGAGTCCCAAAATATATGCCCCGGGAACTCGGCCTTCGGAAAAGGCAACTGACTCACCAACCAAGGCTGTCAAATTCAAATAGTAAACGGACCCTCCGATGCTCCACCTCGACCAAAAACGACAATATGGCCGCTAAACCCCCTCCCCCCACCCAGCCTGTATTTTCGGGTTAAACCTTGGCAATGCCCGCTACGGCATTGGTGTGCAACTCAGTGGCCCCGGGCAACGTTTTCCAGTTCTACCTCTGTGTTACAAAACTATGTAAAGATCGAGATCCATAATTGTTACAAAATTCATTTTGGCCCTTGTTTGTTTCTGTTCGGAGGGGTGGCGAGACAAAGAAAACTGAAAGCCTCTGCCCCGGGCGCGGTTTGAATTCGCGACCCCGTCATAGCTAGCAGACTCCGTCCTTTAAGCACCGTGCGCTAACCGATTGCGCCACTGGGGCCCGCGAATAGAGTTCGAGGCCACGCCCAGCATTGTGTCAACGGCAGGCGCTCCCTTCGTCGACATTCAGAGCGAAAATTAGTTCCGTCAGGAGTGGGGTTCGAACCCACGCCCTCAGACCAGGACCAGAAGACCCGGTGGAGAACTTAAGTCTGGCGCCTTCGAACACTCGGCCATCCTGACGGCGTGGGCGTGAGAGACCCGCACAGCCCGCTCGAAACTCGCAATAAACCAATCGACGACGAGCGCGACCGGAAAAGGACGGCGGCGATAGAATGCGAACTTACAGCTTACAGCTAGAGTGAGCACATGAGTACAATAGTACATCGGAGATTTTAAGGGTTCGTCAACTCGTCAATATAGGTGAAACCGGTTAAGAAATGAAATAATTGAACAAAACTGTTGACAAAAACCAGCTACATTTTAAACATTCTGTTTGAATATTGTCGCTGAGTGCACCCGAGCACAGCCTGATGCGTACACATGACAACAGGAGTAATCTACCCCTCGGATTCGAACCCATGCCTCTAGAAGAGACTTGTGCCTAATACCTGCGCCTTGAACCGCGCGGCCCTGTCCGCATCCACCTTATTTTTCTTCTTTCGAAATCCTTACTTCACTTTTTAAAAGGAGTCAATAGAAGCCAAAATAGGAATGCGCATAGCAGAGCAAGGTTTCGATCCTCGGACCTCTGGGTTATGGGCTAGGGGGGAGCGAAAGCACACTTTTTTCGAAATCGATGTTGGCTCACCTGGCAAAATGTTCTTCTCGCAATTCTAAGACTTTTTCGTAAAAACTTTTTTTTGATCCGACCTCATCTTCAGCTCTAACTTTAGCCGCGAAAATTTAAATAAAGGCTAATTTTAGACCAAATTAGGCAACCCGCTACACGCTTACCGGAAGAGCCCGGCTGACTTCCGGTGGCGTCACAGGCAAGTCAGAGCATCACTTACTGACCCTAAACCCCATCGGCGTATACAGAAACCCTTTATTGCACTCGAAAAACGTCTTAAATATGATAGAAAACTGACGAAATATAGCCTATACCACAGTGGGCGAAGATAGACCATATTTGAGTGTTGCTCTTGGATTTTTTCCTCCGGGGATGGAGCAACGCATAGAAAACAAGCTCAGGAACCACCACAAGAAGGTGGCCACGCATCTGGTCCCGCCCTATCCCTACCCAACCAGAGATAACTACTAGCTAGACAGAGATACGCGGCTCAGGGGAGAAGCTGGTGGCGATGTCTGTAACGTCGCTTCCGCGCGAAGTCCCGGGATTGGCTCTGCGTTTGTAACGGCCACCCGTTTAAGTGTTCGTCAGGCCTCAGGCGTCCGGCGTCGTAGGAAATTATTTATCGGTGTGTGGTGTTCAAAACCTTCTGAATTACAATCTGTGGACTTCGACCGAAGATTATTTGTGCCTATCTTGTGTAAATAAGCTGCCATTATCCCGCTGTTTAATATAATTGGTGGCCTACCGGCAAACGCCCAGGCCTGTCCGGTATTTGAACGTTGTTCTCGGTGACTTGCAACGCTTTTATAGACTTGAAATTGGCTGAAATACAATCTATGGACAATTTTACTTCGAAATTGATCAGGTTTTTCGTTAAAAGTGGCCTAGAATCCCTCTAACCTGATATAAATGAAGGGCAGGTTGACCGGCGGGCGGGTTAGGTTCATCTTGCGCACTTGTTTTCGCTATAATTTGGGGCTTGTCATGTCTTCGCATCTACTGAATTACAATCTACTACCTATTTCACGGCTATTTCGACCCGACATTCCATAAAATAGGGCATAGAATCCCCGTAACCTGCTATAATATGGGGCCCGGGCGGGCGGCGGTACTACCGAGATCGGCTTGGCCTCCTGTTTTCGCTATTTTTCGGGGCTTGTCATGTCTTGGCATCTACTGAATTACAATCTACTACCTATTCCACGCCTATTTCGACCCGAAATTTCATAAAATAGGGCATAGAATCCCCGTAACCTGCTATAATTGGGGCTCTCGCCGGGTGTCATTGGCTGTATAACACTCAATCTAAAATGTTAACACAAATATGGTCTGTTATTACAGGTGATTTAGCTGCTACAAGATGAGTGGAGGTTCCGGAGGTTTTAAGACTCCAGCTGCTGCTGCCGCTGCTGCGTCTTGTGCTGCTGGGCCCTCTGAATCAGAGTCTGCTGGAGGTAAGCACTACATGTCAACACAACTACTCTTCAATTTTAAAATGAATTGTCAATGTCATGTTTGTATTATTCTAGTTGTACATTCTGTTTTTCGAAAAAAAAAAATTTTTCTTTTTCTTTGTTTGTTTTTATTTTAAATTCTTTAGTCTAATGAAAGATTGTCTCTCCTTTGTAGGTGGACCGAAGAAATCGAACCCAATAAGAAGACGCAGTGCCTTGCCATTTTTCATGAAATCCGGATTGTTGATGATTTGAGACCAAAGTTTTCTCTTGCAAAAGCTCTCCTCATTATTGCACCTTGCAGTCATGAATGGAGTCATTTAAATAGAAAGGGATCAAATCTAAGCTACTCTTAATTCATGTGTGTAGCTGTACACTTTCACAAACTGATCCAAGTCGTATCCATAATCTTGCGGGAGCAAGCAGAGAAAACCGAGGTCATCAACAACTCTCCTATCCCTGTCACCATTCACATTCTTATTGCCCTGAGCTGATTATCCCGAGGGTTATCTCACTGGGTGTTGTCCTAAAGGCTACATGTCACTAAAAATTACTGACTCCGTACCAATCTCTTGAGAATTTTGGCTACTGAAAGTGACTACTGGCAAGTTCCCTTGTTCACACTGCCTGGACAAAAGTGACATTCCCCTCAGATAATTCCAGGCCCCCTCTGTCTGCTTTGCAGACTCCACTCCATGACCCTTCCAGATTTTGTGAGTTTAAATGGACTTGCTTATTATTCATTACCCTCCCTGACAGTATCCCCAAAGCCCAGCCATCCTACACCATACCATTCCATCAATTCAGTCCAGCACCCTCAGCTCTTCCTTAGAGAAATGCCCTGTCCTGCCCTGCCCATTAATTGTTTTCAATTTGGTTTCTAATTTCAGCCCCCTTTTGTCTGCATTGCAAACAATTTCCATCACTATCTCAAAGTGCCCTCTGTCCCTCAGTGAAATAATGCCTTTTAGCAGGGGGAAGTAACAAACCTCCTGAAGTATGCAATTCCAATACCAGAGATTATTCAGAGAAATTAAAAATAAATTCAATCATTTCAGTAAAATAAAGTTGCAGAATTAATGAAATTCAGTTCACAAAATTTGCACACCCCTAATTCATAAGTTACTTCCCCTTTTCTTGTTGTCAGTGTTCCCTATAGCCATTCCATCAATTCAGTCCAGCACTCTGCTTAGCTCTTCCTGAGAGAAATGCCCTGTCCTGTCCTGCCCTGCCCATTAATTGTTTTCAATTTGGTTTCTAATTTCAGCCCCTTTTTGTCTGCATAGCAGACACTTTCCATCACTATCTCAAAGTGCCCTCTGTCCCTTAGTGAAATAATGCCTTTTAGCAGGGGGAAGTAACAAACCTCCTGAAGTATACAATTCCAATACCAGAGATTATTCAGAGAAATTAAAAATAAATTCAATCATTTCAGTAAAATAAAGTTGCAGAATTAATGAAATTCAGTTCACAAAATTTGCACACCCCTAATTCATAAGTTACTTCCCCCTGCTCTCCAGCATCATCATCGTCATCCCCTCAGCAGCCTCCTTCACCATCAGGAATGCATTTTGTTCAAATTATTTATGCTCAGTAATTTCTGCAATGCTTCAAAGTTGTTGGTCTAAGAATGAATAAATTGTGAATGATCTGAACATCCTGTTTGCCTGTCTTTGTACCTCTTTCTCCCCTTCAGATAGCAGCTGCACTCCTTTGTTATTAAATATAACTTCTCCCCTGCAACAGTTTGGCTGCTACTTTCACAAGCCTTGACAACAATTATTTTTGTGGACACTTCCTGACGTGCCAAAGCACCGAACAAAGTGCTCCAACATTTTGAAAGCTTCAAAGCCAACTATGTGGGTTTCAGGGCTTACTATTGTAAAAAAGAAAAATCAAATCATACCGTTTTATTGGATCAATTGGAAGTATATGAAGGGTTGCTTCACACATGAGCTGCATGCATGTAAAGGAATTAGTTTACTTGAAGACTGGAAATTTTTAAAGAGCCTTTAATTACACACCTGACAACCATGCAATTCGGTCCTGCATCATTGAGCTGCATTTCACACTTTACTCATCCCTATCTTGCAGGAACACCATGCCATGATGGTGAAAATTCTAAACGTCCGAGGAACACAGTATGTTACAAAAATATTAATAATTGTTACAAATGTGAAGAAGTAATTAGTCACCTTATAATGTTGATTTATTGTGCAGGCTTACCAGTGTAGAAGTAGGAGGAAGAGGATAGGGCGGCTTCCAAAAAACAGTACTAAGCCTGGATATCGCAAGGGGAGGGAGAAGTCTCTGCCTCCAGCCCGATTGCCATTAGCTTTAATACAGGAGTCGGTGAGAAGCAATAGCCCACCAGTGATCCGCTTTCTTTAGTTTATGATTTTTATTGCTGCAGAGAATGACAACTGACAAGTGGTTTGATTTCTTTTTAGGCGGCTCCTTTAGCCCAGGCTGTGAATGATCACATGTCTTCCCCTGCTGTCCAGCAAAAAGGGCGAAGGAGACTTGGAATGGGTGCAGTGTCCACAAAGCCATTGCCATTGCCGCTCTTCAAGCCTGTTCGGCCAGAAATCAGCCCAGAAGAGTCTTCAGAGGTCAGTGAGGATTTCAAACAGATTTGGCATTACTGTAAAGAACTGCAAGAAAGCATTGCACATAATATATCCATTCATTAATATGGGGTTTCCTACCTTTAATATTTGCATTACACTTCTTTTCTGCAACACTGCCATTTTAATTTTTTTTCTGTAGAGAAAAATATCGAAGAAAACAGTTGGGATGCGCAGATTTGTGATGGATTTTGAATCCCCAGCCATCAAAAAGAAACCTGTGTGCACATCAACACCATTACCGAAATGCCCTCCTTCAAGAGAGTTCATAGTAAGTGAAATAACAAAAACAAAAAATTAGCTCTGACGATGAGTAGTTAATACATAATTTCATGGTCAACAATTTTTTGCACTGTTCTCTTTGTAACCTAAGGTGGGACTTGGTTTACAGGTTCCTGAAAAGGCAGATAATCACTCCCGTGATGACTTTGATGGTGATACTGCGGCCAGTGATGACTTATTATCAACTGATGATGCCAGTACTAGTCTCAACAACAAAAAAATTAGCTCCGATGATGAGGTAGTTAATACATAATTTCATGGTCAACAATTTTTTGCACTGCTCTCTTTGTAACCTAAGGTGGGACTTGGTTTACAGGTTCCTGAAAAGGCAGAAAATCACTCCCGTGATGACTCTGATTGTGATACTCCAGCCAGTGATGAGTTATTATCAACTGATGATGCCAGTAGCAGTAACAACAACAAAAAAATTAGCTCTGAGGATGAGGTACATAATTTCATAGTCAACAATTTTTTGCACTGTTCTCTTTGTAAACTTGGCGAGGGGGTGCTGTCTTCGAAAATCATTGAACAAGGCCAAAAAAATCACAATCAAGATCACAATCAAAAAAATCAAAAATTACAGGTTTTCTCAAAAATCATCAAAGAATCAATGCAAAATCAATTAAAAAAATCCCTCAAAGTCAGAAAAAGTCAAAAAAGTCAATGTAAGATCAAAAGAAATTCAAAAATCATAACAAAATAAAAAATCAAGGTGTTTTCAAAAAAGAAACAAATATCAGATAAAAATCAAAGTAAAGGTTCGAAAAAAATAAAAAAAAAAAGGAACAATCACAAAAAACATCAAAAATAATAGAAAAATGAAAAAGTCAATTTAAAATCAAAAAAATCAATTCAAAATCAAAAAATCAATCCAGAATTAAAAAATCAATCCAAAATAATAATAAAAATTATTTAAAATGAAAAAAATCATTTGATTTTTTTTTTTACTGTCAATCATTGCACAACTGCTACTTGAGACAGCACCTTCTCGCGACTTGGTTTATAGGTTCCCGAAAAGGCAGAAAATCACTCCCGTGATGACTCTGATGGTGATACTCCAACCAGTGATGACTCATCAACGGATGATACCAGTGCCAGTGATACCAGTGACTCATCAACTGATGATACCAGTGCCAGTGATGCCAGTGACTCATCAACTGATGATACCAGTGCCAGTGATGCCAGTGATGATGAGGATGATAATGCTGCTGTAAAAAAATAATAAATAAACTTTAAGAGCTTCTTTCACCAATAATAAAGCAGTACTTCATCTTAGCTTCTTGGTAATTTTTTTATTTCTCTTCTCCAGATCAATCAAGGCCCACTGCCAAGAAATTGGCTAGCAAATAGTGAAGGTACTTCAACGGCAAAATTGAATGACAAGTTTGAAGCCATTGTAAAAATACAGAAGGTGAAAAGAAGCTTTCAAATCGAAGTTCATGGCCACAGCGTTTCAAGCTCTCATTAACTTTTTGAAAAAATTAATGAGAACTCAACAATGGCCCAGGTAGCAAAATTAGTTGACACATACAAGATCTGTACTGGGGTAAGAAATGAAAAGTACAAACCCCTATGGGATAAAATGAAGAACGGCTATCCTGATCAATTTGACACCACCCTCCGGTCAAAAAGTTGCTCCATGATAAGGAAGCATTAAGGCCTTTGTGTAAGCTGTCAAACTCTCAGTGGGGCAGTGCGGACAGCCTACTCTCGGTGGCAAAATAGAGACAAGAGACAGGTAACACACCCCAACAAGAGACCCCACTCCTCCTTGAGTGAAGAGGAGAAGTCGTTAAGATTGAAGGAAATGAGAAAAACAATGAAATCACTCAAATCAACAAAAGCTGTGATCAAGGCAAAATTGAAAGAGTTAAAAGAAAATGGGGTTGACCTGAATGGGGACTTAAGCAAGGCCCTAAAAGCCATCATGGATGCAAATACAGACAAGATGACACCCATGCAGAAGATATTCTGGCAAGAGCAGGTGAAGGCTCTGAACTGCAAAAGTTCCTCCGGGATGAGGTGGCATCCCATGATGATTCGTCTAGCCATCCATTGGGAAGCCCGAGGCTCAGGGTTTTACAACCAGCTCCGAGAGGTCCTCAATCTGCCTGGGGAGACAACTCTTCGTGATTACACCCATTTAGAGCCAGAAAAACCTGGTATAAGGCAAAGGAACATCACTCTCCTAAAAAATAAATGCAAAGACCTAAGTGAGGATATGTTATATGTCTCTTTGTCGCTGGACGAATTCTGCATCAGGGAGAGCATTGCATATGATGCAGCCACAGGTGACATGAAGGGTTTTGTCAATCTACACACAATTGAAGAAGAAATTGAACGTCTGGATGGTAATAACTCCATGTACATACCTAAACCGGCAAAAAAAATGTTAGCCTACATGGCTCGGTGTGTAGCTGGAGTAAAGGGAGCAAAGCAAATTGTTGGCTTGTTCACCACCACCAACGCCACCGCTGAACAAATACACACACGAACATGGTCAGTAATTGAGGCATTGGATCTGGCATCAATTAAGGTTATCACTGTTGTGGGTGACGGTGCTCGCTCCAACAGATCTTTCTTCCAAATGCACGCAGAAGCAAAAGAAGACGGACTTGTGTACAAGACCACCAACATCTACTCTGAAACAGACGAGCAGGGAAATCAAAGACCTCTGTTTTTCATGTCTGACGTACCGCACTTATTAAAATGTTTAAGAAACAATCTGGCCCAGTCAGAAATGGATGGTCGAATCGACGTCGAATCGACGTCGATGAGTCGAAAAGAAGTCGTTACAAGTACCAAGTCGAATATTCTGAATGATCGTCGAATTTTCGACCTAGCTGTTTTTGCTATCTGAGTGCTATTTGAAAAAGTACGGGTTGCATTTCATTAGAAATTGTAACTTTTTGTCAACTGAACCAGGACTTGTGGCGTTTCAACGAATCAACGTCGATTAGACGTAGAATCGACGGCTCACGTGTTTTTACTAAGTCCTGCGCTCAAAGCCTTGCGAGCTCCTAAATGCGTGAATGGTGCGGTGCAATAACACCTAATTAGGTGGAAAAGTGTTAAACTATTTACTACCTAACTTCTTCAGCATGGTACTTCCCCGTCGATTTGTCGTCGATTTCCCGTCGACACCCTAGCGAATTTTTAAAATTACAAGTTAGATAAACTGTGATATTGTTCGCCAAAATTATGCATATTGAGAAAGCGATATGTGGTTCGAGTACGAGTTCAACAAATTTAAATGGACGATACAAGAGTTACACCACGGGGCGTAGCATGATAGAAAGTCATGGGCTCCGATCCCTTATCTCAGTATGTGATGTGGTAGCGTAGTGGATAAGACACCAGGCCTGGAGAGTCGATTGAGATGGACGCGGGTTCGAATACCGTGAATATCGCTATTTTCATCGACAAAAAATCGACGTCGATAGTACGTCGATTTCGTGACCATATACAGGTCGAATCGACGTAGTGAATCGACGAACTGTCGATATACCAGACGACGTCGATTCGACGTCGATTCAACCATCCATTTCTGACTGGGTGGCTAATGACAAGCTTTGGCGGAGGGGCCAGAAATTACCGTGGAGTGCTATCCAAAAATTGTATAATTTGCACAAGAGTGATACGCTACGGAAAAGCTGCAAGTTAACAGAAGCCCATGTAAACCTCACAAACTTCTCAAAAATGAGAGTGTACCTTGCTGCTCAGGTAATGAGCACCACTGTAGCCGAAGACCTGGAAAGTGCAGACAAGGAAGGAACACTTACAGAACTTACTAACTTCATCCGACGCTGCGATCGATTCTTTGATTGTCTGAATGGTCGTCACACTCTGCAAGGGAAGCACTCACTGAAGCCTGATCTCAATCCGTACACTGACCCTGTGAAGGACAGTGACCGATTCCAATTCCTTCAAGGCTTTGCACAGGATTTGTATGCCTGGGAGAAAGAGGTCATGTCCAGACGAGGAAAGTTTACTAAGAAGGAAAGGAAAGAGATGACAATCACCCAGGAGACCAGAGATGGTGTTTTCATATCAGTTCATGGATTCATTGGAGCTGTGACTTACCTGCTTCAGAATACACCAATCACATTTATCAATGCTCAAGATTTTTGCCAGGATGGACTTGAGCACTATTTTTCTCAGCAGAGAGCATGTGGCCGGCAAAATAACAATCCGACTGGAAAACAAACTTACCACAATGACACCAAAATAGCAATTCGTGGGGAAATGTCATCAGCGGTGAAGAATGCCAACACTACCTGCAATGAAGAAGAAATAGTTATTGACAATACCCCTCTACCAAGGCGCAAACGAATACGGGTACTATCACTGGAAGAATACTAAATACAGTTATCATATATAATATAGTATACCTCTGAAATTGTTTCTGTCTTATTTTTGTTTGTTATTAATTTCATGAAATATAAATTTTCATGGATGTCTAAGTGAACTGTCAGTGCTGCTTGTATTACATATTGTAATTCTACACCTCTGGGTTGATTTCTGTCTTTTTGTTTGTTATTAATTTTATTAAATATAAATTTTTATGGATGTCTAAATGAACTGTCAATGCTACTTGCATTACATATTATAATACGATACCTCTGCTGGGTTGATTTCTGTCTTTTTGTTTGTTATTAATTTTATTACATAAAAATTTTCACGGACGTCTAAATGAACTGTCAATGCTACTTGCATCACATATTATAATACGATACCTCTGGGTTGTTTTCTGTCTTTTTGTTATTAAGTTTATTAAATAGAAATTTTCATGGATCTCTAGATGAACTGTCAATGCTACTTGTATAACATATTATAATACGATACCTCTGGGTTGATTTCTGTCTTTTTGTTATCTCTGATTAAGAATTTGAAATAGAAATTTTCATGGATCTCTAGATGAGCTCCAGCTCTCAATGCTATTTGACTGTTGTTGGTCTGTTCTGCTTCTGCCCTTTTGTTGTTGTTGTTGTTGTTGTTTATGTTGCATTACCCCCTCCCCTCCCCTCCCCCAGAACACCCTCCCACCCCACTACAGCTGTGCTTCGACCAACTCGTTGGTTCGTACGTTTCTCCACGTTTGACGATAGGTTACAGAAGTAGAACTATAACAGAAGTAGAACTATAATAGCCAAGTGTGACTTCAAGATAATTATATTTTAGATATTTTGGGTCTGAGTTTAAGGAGATAATTGCACGAATTTGAACAAATTATAAAACTTTATTGAAGAAGATGACAACCAAGAGCTCCAACAGTTTTGACCATGGTAATTAGAGCAAATTATACATGTTCTTGCAAATAATAGGCAGCATGACATTGGATCATATTGAAACTAGAGGAAATTCATTCATGCATGCTGTTGTTCTAATAACAAATAAAGAGAATTGGTTTGCATTGGAAGAATTTCCTCAAACTTAGAGAAACATAGAACTTAGACGAACAGGTTCTTAGTTCATTGGTTTCATTTTAACACAGAAAGCACTACTTCTTGTGTCTGGCTTTGTTGCTTTGGCTTTGAGTTGAATTCCTTTTGAGATCAGTTCGGGTAGGTACCGTTTTCCTCTTCGGAAGGCTTCTTTCCATTCTCTTTGCATTCGCATGTCCTGCAAATTTCTGGTACGCACTAGTGAAAAATTCCAGGAATGCCTGTCTATCTGATGGATTTACCTCTGGAACTAGCGCACTCCAGAGCTCGAGAAGATGAATGTCATCATAGACCTTTGTGAGCACAGCTTCCTTGGTGAGTGGGCTGGTGAATCCATTTCTTGATTCAAAGGACTGGATGATAGTGTCAAGTCTCCAAAAGAAATCAAATGCAGCCAGACTGGGCACTGACAAACCATTTTTCAGTTCACCTTTTTCGTTTCTCTCACCCCTATTTTTCCTGTCCACCCAATCCCGGACACTCTTCTCTGTCACTTTCTCTGCATGACAACCATTCTCAACAAAGTATTCTTGAAGACACTTGAAGCGGCTTGATGATTTGCAGTTTTTGATTGATTTCCAACATGTTTTCTTCAGTTTCCACAGCAGCCACCCACTAACATAAAATACTAAGCACTTCCTGCTGGGATCTTGATGCAAAGGTTGAGGCTGTAGTCTGGCTTTTAGTTTTGACAGCCTGAAGAGTGACATTCTGACATCCAGCCTCTTCAACACAGCTGACAAAAAAATTTGAATATCAATATCTGCAAATTCACTTCCCAGTATGTCATGCAAATGCCCTACACAGGTCGCCCTGAACTCTTTGTCTCCTATGAGATTGTGGACAAGCCTGATGGTGAGGGCCCTCTCCTCCTTGAAAAACAGAGGGTTGTCTTGATTAAGCAGCTTGGCCAAGGACTGCACCATGAACTTGAAGAGCTCCTTGGTTTGAGGGCAGACGTCCTGCATCCGTCTTGCCATGACCCTCATCTGCAGCCAACTGTCTCCGTCTTCTGCAGCCAACTCTCCCATAACATCCAGACAGAGAGCTTCGCAGTTGTCCACCATTTCCTCCTCACTGCAAAGGTTCTTGCGACGTGCTGTTGACAGAAATGTTAACAAACAGATATAAAAGTGTTCTAACTAAAGTGTACTTTTTTTTTTAGCTGGGGAGGCTACACTGAAAATATGTTGAATTTCGGAAATATGTTTT
The DNA here is from genome assembly GCA_029379305.1 of Frankliniella fusca. Classification (NCBI taxonomy): domain Eukaryota; kingdom Metazoa; phylum Arthropoda; class Insecta; order Thysanoptera; family Thripidae; genus Frankliniella; species Frankliniella fusca. The sequence goes on from JAHWGI010000968.1 coordinate 32,752, forward strand.
CCAAATCCTCAAGAAATTCCATGTGCGTTAGATTAAAGGTAACAGGCATGACATTTTTTGACATATATTGTTTACCCTCTACAAATTGGCTCAATCAACAATTGTAATCAATGTGTATTCCTTTCCTATTCTATTTGAAAATTTAACAGGCCATAATTTTGACTTATTTATTGGACATTAATATTTTTAAAATTAGCCTGAAATGTCAAATACTAAACCCAACATAATTTTACAGCTCTCATAGGGTTGGGCTTTTTATCAGAGCCTCCCATGAAGTACGCTATTTGCCATGTACTTTCTGACAAAGCCACCTACCTTGTACATTATGAAGACGTATATGTGAAGACAGCCAGTTCTTCTTGCCCTGCTCTGTCTGTCCATGATACAACTTTTTGCAACCTGGACAAATTGTGACTTCTTCTTCATCAACATCTCCACAATCCATGCCATCCCAGTCGTCATCAGACTCCCAGTCAGCAGGATCAAGAAGCAGCGAATAGACTGACTCTGTGTCTGCAAGATAGGGGCGAGTAAAGTGTGAAATGCAGCTCAGTGATGCAGGACCGAATTGCATGGTTGTCAGGTATGTAATTGAAGGCTCTTTAAAAATTTCCAGTCTTCAAGTAAACTAATTCCTTCACATGCATGCAGCTCATGTGTGAAGCAACCCTTCATATACTTCCAATTGATCCAATAAAACGGTATGATTTGATTTTTCTTTTTTACAATAGTAAGCCCTGAAACCCACATAGTTGGCTTTGAAGCTTTCAAAATGTTGGAGCACTTTGTTCGGTGCTTTGGCACGTCAGGAAGTGTCCACAAAAATAATTGTTGTCAAGGCTTGTGAAAGTAGCAGCCAAACTGTTGCAGGGGAGAAGTTATATTTAATAACAAAGGAGTGCAGCTGCTATCTGAAGGGGAGAAAGAGGTACAAAGACAGGCAAACAGGATGTTCAGATCATTCACAATTTATTCATTCTTAGACCAACAACTTTGAAGCATTGCAGAAATTACTGAGCATAAATAATTTGAACAAAATGCATTCCTGATGGTGAAGGAGGCTGCTGAGGGGATGACGATGATGATGCTGGAGAGCAGGGGGAAGTAACTTATGAATTAGGGGTGTGCAAATTTTGTGAACTGAATTTCATTAATTCTGCAACTTTATTTTACTGAAATGATTGAATTTATTTTTAATTTCTCTGAATAATCTCTGGTATTGGAATTGTATACTTCAGGAGGTTTGTTACTTCCCCCTGCTAAAAGGCATTATTTCACTAAGGGACAGAGGGCACTTTGAGATAGTGATGGAAAGTGTCTGCTATGCAGACAAAAAGGGGCTGAAATTAGAAACCAAATTGAAAACAATTAATGGGCAGGGCAGGACAGGACAGGGCATTTCTCTCAGGAAGAGCTAAGCAGAGTGCTGGACTGAATTGATGGAATGGCTATAGGGAACACTGACAACAAGAAAAGGGGAAGTAACTTATGAATTAGGGGTGTGCAAATTTTGTGAACTGAATTTCATTAATTCTGCAACTTTATTTTACTGAAATGATTGAATTTATTTTTAATTTCTCTGAATAATCTCTGGTATTGGAATTGCATACTTCAGGAGGTTTGTTACTTCCCCCTGCTAAAAGGCATTATTTCACTGAGGGACAGAGGGCACTTTGAGATAGTGATGGAAATTGTCTGCAATGCAGACAAAAGGGGGCTGAAATTAGAAACCAAATTGAAAACAATTAATGGGCAGGGCAGGACAGGGCATTTCTCTAAGGAAGAGCTGAGGGTGCTGGACTGAATTGATGGAATGGTATGGTGTAGGATGGCTGGGCTTTGGGGATACTGTCAGGGAGGGTAATGAATAATAAGCAAGTCCATTTAAACTCACAAAATCTGGAAGGGTCATGGAGTGGAGTCTGCAAAGCAGACAGAGGGGGCCTGGAATTATCTGAGGGGAATGTCACTTTTGTCCAGGCAGTGTGAACAAGGGAACTTGCCAGTAGTCACTTTCAGTAGCCAAAATTCTCAAGAGATTGGTACGGAGTCAGTAATTTTTAGTGACATGTAGCCTTTAGGACAACACCCAGTGAGATAACCCTCGGGATAATCAGCTCAGGGCAATAAGAATGTGAATGGTGACAGGGATAGGAGAGTTGTTGATGACCTCGGTTTTCTCTGCTTGCTCCCGCAAGATTATGGATACGACTTGGATCAGTTTGTGAAAGTGTACAGCTACACACATGAATTAAGAGTAGCTTAGATTTGATCCCTTTCTATTTAAATGACTCCATTCATGACTGCAAGGTGCAATAATGAGGAGAGCTTTTGCAAGAGAAAACTTTGGTCTCAAATCATCAACAATCCGGATTTCATGAAAAATGGCAAGGCACTGCGTCTTCTTATTGGGTTCGATTTCTTCGGTCCACCTACAAAGGAGAGACAATCTTTCATTAGACTAAAGAATTTAAAATAAAAACAAACAAAGAAAAAGAAAATTTTTTTTTTTCGAAAAACAGAATGTACAACTAGAATAATACAAACATGACATTGACAATTCATTTTAAAATTGAAGAGTAGTTGTGTTGACATGTAGTGCTTACCTCCAGCAGACTCTGATTCAGAGGGCCCAGCAGCACAAGACGCAGCAGCGGCAGCAGCAGCTGGAGTCTTAAAACCTCCGGAACCTCCACTCATCTTGTAGCAGCTAAATCACCTGTAATAACAGACCATATTTGTGTTAACATTTTAGATTGAGTGTTATACAGCCAATGACACCCGGCGAGAGCCCCAATTATAGCAGGTTACGGGGATTCTATGCCCTATTTTATGAAATTTTGGGTCGAAATAGGCGTGGAATAGGTAGTAGATTGTAATTCAGTAGATGCCAAGACATGACAAGCCCCGAAAAATAGCGAAAACAGGAGGCCAAGCCGATCTCGGTAGTACCGCCGCCCGCCCGGGCCCCATATTATAGCAGGTTACGGGGATTCTATGCCCTATTTTATGGAATTTCGGGTCGAAATAGGCGTGGAATAGGTAGTAGATTGTAATTCAGTAGATGCCAAGACATGACAAGCCCCGAAAAATAGCGAAAACAGGAGGCCAAGCCGATCTCGGTAGTACCGCCGCCCGCCCGGGCCCCATATTATAGCAGGTTACGGGGATTCTATGCCCTATTTTATGGAATTTCGGGTCGAAATAGGCGTGAAATAGGTAGTAGATTGTAATTCAGTAGATGCCAAGACATGACAAGCCCCAAATTATAGCGAAAACAAGTGCGCAAGATGAACTTAACCCGCCCGCCGGTCAACCTGCCCTTCATTTATATCAGGTTAGAGGGATTCTAGGCCACTTTTAACGAAAAACCTGATCAATTTCGAAGTAAAATTGTCCATAGATTGTATTTCAGCCAATTTCAAGTCTATAAAAGCGTTGCAAGTCACCGAGAACAACGTTCAAATACCGGACAGGCCTGGGCGTTTGCCGGTAGGCCACCAATTATATTAAACAGCGGGATAATGGCAGCTTATTTACACAAGATAGGCACAAATAATCTTCGGTCGAAGTCCACAGATTGTAATTCAGAAGGTTTTGAACACCACACACCGATAAATAATTTCTTACGACGCCGGACGCCTGAGGCCTGACGAACACTTCAACGGGTGGCCGTTACAAACGCAGAGCCAATCCCGGGACTTCGCGTGGAAGCGACGTTACAGACATCGCCACCAGCTTCTCCCCTGAGCCGCGTATCTCTGTCTAGCTAGTAGTTATCTCTGAGAATGGCCACTTTTCCCCTGGCTGCGATCTGCTTCAGATCATTTCCCACAATAGTCTCTGTGAGTTTCTTTTGCAAAATCTCTGCTGAGGAGCTCAAACCCATCGGTACCCAGGCTAAGATAACGATGGTGGCCATAGCCACGGCCAAGAATTTACCATGGCCATCCTACTGGCCATGGTAAAACGGTCCATGGCCATCCGTGGCCCATGGCCATTGGCCATAGCCACACAATGGGCAGACAGTGGCCATGGTAAAACGGCCCATGACCACTCGTGCCCATGGTCAGACCATGGCCATGGTCGTAGAATAAGCATGGGCAGACAATGGCCATGGTAAAGATAGCCATAGTGTGGTCATGGCCATGTGGCCATGGCGAGGTCATGGGCCGGATGATAATTTAAATGCCTATAAAACCTGCATTTATAGGAATTTTCTGGCGAAACTTTGTGTGTAACTTCCTCCGCTTATAAAATCAAACTTATTTACTTTTCTCTAAATGTGAAATTTTGGGTGCCCTATTACTCGGAAACGGCTTTAGTTAGGCAAAAACAAACAGCAGCATCGGTCTTGTCTCGATTTTTACACCCCTGGAACATACTCTCCTCGTACTTCGCACTTTACATTTCTATGGTACACGAGGCCATGGCACAGGCAGGCCATGGCCATGGCCTGTCCATGGGCTATTCTGGCCATGACCTGTCCATGGCCTCTCGTGGCCATGTCCTGCCCATGGGCTGCCCTGGCTATGGCCTGTCCATGGGCTGCCCTGGCAATGGCCTGTCCATGGGCTGTGCTGGCCATAGCCAAAAAATCCCATGAGCAATTTACAATGGCCGTTTGGCCCATGAGCAGTGCCCATGGCAGGCCGTGGCCATGGTAATGCTCATGGTTATCTTAGCCTGGGTAACCTATTAAATATGTATCTACCTATTGGTGTCATGAAACAGGTTAAATGTCTTGACTCCGGGGCTAGCTCGTTTTGAAAATAGCTCTGTTTGCAATTTAATTTTGAGAACGTCTTTGCTGACGGGGGGATTTTGGCAAGACACTCATCAGGGTTGGGCATAACATACCTCTCTCGTTGAACAGCCTTGTTGAGCGAGGTGAAGTCTACACAAATTCGGATTGTTCCATCTTTCTTCGGTACCGGCACCATCCCTGCGCACCAGTCCGTCGGGGTGTCAATCTGGCTGATGATGCCTTCGTTCTCCATGTGTAAAATTTCCATGATCTTGGGCTCCATCAGTGGCGCCGCAATCCTCCTGGCCTGCTTGATGTGGAAAGCTGTAACCGATGGGTCCACTGTTATTGTATACTGTCCTGGCATTTTCCCCAATCCCTCAAACAAGGCTGAGAATTCTTCCTCAGGGCGTCTTTCTACCGCCAAAATCTTGGTAGGCTGCTTCAACCTAGGATGTACTAATTCATATGCGTAGCACATTGCTCGACTCAACAAGGGCTTTTGCTTGTGTTTCAAGACATAGATTCAAGTGGTCTCTTTTCGACCTTCCCATTCCATAGTTGTCTGGAACTTCCCTACTTGCAATACATGTTTTCCCGCTCCGGTCAGATTGCCAATGGGTTCTAATTTTACGCCGGGGAATTTAGAGAGATAATCCTGCCCGATGACGTTAACATCTGCCCCTAAATCTGCTTTGTGCCGCAGCATGACTCTACCTCCCACCAAAATATCCAGCATGAGAGGAGGAACATTCATTTCTTCTACTTCTATCATAGGGCTTACCTTGGGTTTGGGTTGGTTTACCACCTCTAGAAAGGAATATCTCTGTGGGCCTTGCACTTCTTCCACTTGATTTTCTTCGTCTTCTGTTTCTCCATCGGCTTCTTCTAATTCCTGGATTTTTCTTTTGGAACGGCACATAGGCCCGAAATGGTCTAATTTCCCGCAGGAGTGGCAGGTCTGCCCGCGAGCCGGACATTTTAGCTTGTCTTTGTGCCACTTTCCTCTGCAGTATCCACATTGTCGGTCTGGCTGTTTCGACTTGCTGTAACTGCTTTTGCTTTCGGAGGTCTGGGTCTGATGCCTCTGGTTCTTGCGGCTGTTCTGATAGTTGTTCTTCACCACGTGAACTTGGACCGCTGGACCGCTGCTCTCACGGATGGTGGTTGCGTTCGTTAGCACGTTCTCTGCTGTGGTGACTCTCGCCACACATTTTTCCAAGGTCAGAACTCGCTCGTCTTCCTGGGCCAAGGCCAACGACAGAGCTTCGTCGCCTATGCTCACAATGATGCGGTCTCTGATGAGTTCGTCTTTCAGCGTCCCATACTTGCACGTGCTGGCCAGTTGCTTGAGGTCCATTACGAACAACTCTACGGGCTCTCTTTCTCTCTGCACCCTTCGGTTGAAACGAGCTCGTTCAAAGACCACGTTTACCTTCGCGGAGAACAGCTGATCAAAACAATGAAACACGTTCTCGTATTTTCGTCTGTCCGCCGCTGTCAGGTCGAACGTGGAGAGGATCTCGGATGCTTGAGGTCCCATGAGATAGAGAAAGGTGCTCACTCGGATCTTCTCCGGGTCGTTCTCCATTTCTTCTAGATCGTAGTAGAGCTCCCATTGCCTTTTCCATCCGGGCCAGTCTTTGGCTTCGAAGGAGAATTGCTCTGGTTCGCGTACCTTTCTCCTCGGCTTCTGCTGGTGTGCTTCTCTGTCTTCCGGCATGTTTCTTGCTTCGGCTCGTTGTCAAACGGCGCCGGGGTGTGCCGGGGGCCCGGATGGCGTGGGCACCTACCCGACCGAGCCCGGACGGGTCAGTCTGAGTTGAGCTAGCCGCTAGGAGAGACCTGCTTGTTCCATACTTTGTGCCAGAATATATTTATCACATCAGTGATCTGTTATCTCCTTGTTTATTACGCCCACCATACATGGTGGCAGCGGTGGGATTGTGTAGCTCAAGAAACAGGTACCTTATAATACTGGCTATAATACCATAATATTTATAATATCCTGTAATATTCTATAATACCTATAATATTCTATAATACTTTTATAATACCTATAATATATAGTACTGGGTATACACGGCTCAGGCGAGTCGTTCACCCCTCGAGAAAAAGGTTTAATAGGACCATGGTGGATGAGTCCCTGAGGAAGAGGGCATAGAACAGCCTTGTGGGTGGGTGGCATTTAACTGCGACTAAAATATCATATCTTACTGCCATGGCACAGTCGAAAAATTACATTCATCACAAGGCAATCGCAATACCTGTAATAGGGTACTCCGCTAGAGCGCTCAGCGGAAGTGCGAAGAACAAAAACGGATACAGAGAGCCGTGGTGGGGGCGGGCGAGCGGAGGAGCGGCGGGTGGTGGGGGAGCCTCCCCGCCTCTCCACCGCTCCTCCGCTCGCCCGCCCCCACCACGGCTCTCTGTATCCGTTTTTGTTCTTCGCACTTCCGCTGAGCGCTCTAGCGGAGTACCCTATAGATTAGGGCATTTCGTGCCCACACAGGGCCGTCGGAAGTGGTTTTGGCTGGGGCGAAACTCAGGCTTAGAGGGAGAGGGGATTTTTTTTCTCGATGTTCAAACATTCAATTTTTAATTAGTAAAAAAAAAATTTCTTTGGCACTCTTTGGCACAGATATCAAATTACATAATTTAGAGATACTTACACTGTTAAAAAAATTCCTGTAAATTAACAGAAAAGTTGCTGTTAAGTTTTTAAATGACTAGTATTGCTGTACAACAACATAGCCATGCAATAAACAAGTATTGTTGTCAATCAACAGCGCAAGTTGTCCGGTAACAGTAAAAGTTGTAGAGGAACAGCGAAATAGATGTGCAGAAACAGCAAAAGTTGTACACGAACAGCACAACTTGTGCAGGAACAGCAAAAAGCTGTTCAGGAACAGTAAATTTCCTGTTTTGAATTGAAAACAAACATACCTGTTCCTTGACAACTTATGTTGTTCTCCAACAGCATCACTGTGTGTCAACAACACGGTTGTCAGTGAAAGCGCTGTTTTCCAACAGTTATTTTTTCAGTATAGTATAGTTCTCACAAATTGTTTCAGTTAACTAGTTAACACATCCAAAAACCCTTCGTCGTTCGCTTGTTTTAGAAACAAATTCTTTCAAAACAGACTTCCTTGACAGTTTCAGAGCACGTTTTTTGTGTACATGAAGGAGCATACAGTAAGACGTTTCTGTGACATGGTTGACCGCAACCAGCACGTTTTGATGCGCCTCAACACACTAAATGATCACTCACACGCACCTTAGGCCTGAGGCTGAGGCCTGCGCCCGACGCCGCGTTGCGTTCCCTGTCTAAAATTCTGGGGGGGGGGGCGCCCCTTCCCCCTGCACCCCACTTCCGACGGCCCTGTCACAGCCGCTGTTGTCCCCGTCATGTTAATTACACGTTGATAGACTCTATTGATACCAAAGCCAGCCATTTGCCATTTCTGGTGCTGGCCCTTCACTCGTTCCAGTCGTGTACCGCACCCTCTCAGAGTAGGCTTGCCTGAACATTAAATGAAATACATAAAAACAGGTTATCAACACACAGTTCAAAACTAATTTGGTAGGGCACACTTACACTCTTCCACTCCTTTCCGGACTTCTGTGTGCCCGATGCAACTGCATTAAGTACTGTTGTCAGTTTATTCCACTTCTGAGGAACTCTCACAACGCCATTAGGCAGCAGGAACCTGTCTGTAAGCAGCTCCTCGTCAGTTGCAAGGTGGTCCAAAAGGAGCATCCATTGCTCTTCCGAAGCTGAAACAAACAGTATGATGCCATCAAATATTGAAAAATATTGTGAACTATCACTTGCAGGCGAGGTTATGTGTCGCGGTTCAAATCAATTGTCAACCCGCCAGAAAGGGGATTATCGGAATTTCCAATCGAGTCCAGGGAGCACGGAGTGTTGAATTAGGGTGTACGAATTAAATATCAGGGACAGTTAATTAAACTGTGTGAGGTGGGAGGCGAGGCGTTTGAGGAACGGCCCCATGAGATGTGCTAATCGACGAACAATTGTAGCGCGTACTCAAACGTAAACTTCCGACAAATAGGAAAGAATTAACAGCTAAGCGAATTTCACATATTTTCAGTAAAATCTTACCCATCTCAGCTGGCTCCCCTCTCCTCGTGTGGTTGAGGACGAGGAGAGCCCGTTAACTGTGGCATATTTCCATCAAGTTGAGCGCACCGGGGCAAAACACTTCTCTGTAGACGCCGTCGCGCGCGCAACGCAGGCGGACGCGACGCTACAGAAGGTGTTCAAGTACACAGTGCAGGGCTGGCCGAGCACGTGTCCTGAGCCTTCCCTCTCCAGCTACTACGAAAAACGCACGGGGCTGAATCTGAATAAGCTCCGTGGCTGTTTGTTGTGGGGCTCCCGCGTTATAATACCAGAGTCCCTGCGGTCCGTAGTGCTAGAGAAGCTGCACACGGCCCACCCAGGTATAGTGCGCTAAAAGCGAATGTGCAGACATGTCTTGTGGTGGCCTGGCCTGGCCCAGGACATCGAGCGGTGGGTAGGGTGTTGCGGAACGTCTCAGGGGTCGCGGCCAAACCCGCCTCTGTCCCAACCCATCCCCTGGCCCCCTGCTCAACCATGGGGGCGTCTGCATATAGATTTCGCAGAGCCCACCAACAAGGCCTACGTGGACATGGTGGTCGACTCAGCTAGCATCTGGCTGATTTTTTTTTTATTTCAAATGTAGAATATAATGTGCAATATATCATTCACGCTGAAATAGTATGTACAATAAAAAGAATATAAGAAGTCATGATAACACACGAGTTAACGAGTTAAAATAAATGCTGCTTAATTTAAAATATAGAATATAATGCAATATAGCTCTGAAATAGTATGGACAATTTTGTACATAGCTTATGTTCATAAAAAGATGCATAACACTAATCCGACCGTTTTCTTGACATTGGTTTAGGATCATTAACAATAGCCTGTACCCCCTTAGCAGTTAGCATCCCCCTTACACGTTTGCCCTGGTCATATTTCCTGGTTTGCACGCCAGGTGTGTGCGTCATGACAGCAGCAAGTTGCAGTTTTTGTTCCTCAGATCCCGTGGCACACATTTACCTTATAACCTGCTGATTGGATAACACATAAATAATATAACACAGACGTCGCCACAGGCGGACGATTTCTGTTTCTAGAGGCAAAATTCTAACACTCTTGATAATATGGCGGCTACAATAAAAGCTATATAAAAAGTCATGATTATGACTAAAGTGCTGCTTCGGCACACCCCCGAGCGGAACGTGGCAGACAGGACATCTTGTCCAATCTGCTGTCGGCTGATCAACCTGCACCATTTCTGGTACAGGACTCTGTAATAGTAAAAACTGTGAGTGAGGTGTAGCGGAACAAGTTTATGGGAAATATCTCCTCGTTACAAGGTGATTTACTTACAGTCAGGTTCATTATGCCGAGCTTGGCGCGTTCGGGTGGCTCATGCACTGCCGCCTCAGTGACCCACACATCACGAGATGTGAGGGCGGCCAAAATGGAGGCTCGCTCCTGTGGAGACGCGAGGGTCATGGAGTTGCGAAGGGCCGACAAAGGCAGTGGCACCCAACCTACCCGAAGAGCCAGGAGTGTCTTATTTCTTTCCAGGAAGTGCTTTGACGCTGCAGCATAGCACCTGCACGGCGCCTCCCTGCGCACAGATTTGAGACCTCCTGGTCTCGACATCAGAATGGGTGCGAAACACCTTGGGCAATTTGAATTGACGAAGTCCGGCGAAACAGCCGGCAGGTCTAGATATGCCGCATTGGCCCGTCGAGCTGCTCGGTCCAATTCTGCAACAAAAGCAGAGAGAAATTAAGAGGCTGCGTCTGACGCGGCCATAGGCAGCTGGGGCATGCTACGTACCTTCGTATGTCCGCGCCTGACTTAGCTCCCGGAACACCAACGGCCACGAAGGCGTTACGAGAACCTGTGCCGGTCCAGGCGCCCCTTCATTTTCTGAAACAGGACAATAAGCCACTTTACAAGCAATTCTTGGAATTAATTCAGATGCGCGCGAATCCATCAATAAAAACAAATTTAAAAAAAAAAAAAACGATAATAAAGTAACCTGTATTCTGAATGGTGAACCGTTTTTTAAACAACGGTACATTGCCAAGAATTGCGACAGTGGCTGGCCTCTTATGAAGATTACCTCCGGCAGCGGCGGCCTCTCCCCTGGCCTTGCGTTCGGCGTCCTGCTGTGCCTTGCGTTCGGCGTCCTGCTGTGCCTTGCGTTTGGCGTCCTGCTTGCGTTCGGCGTCCTGCTGTGCCTTGCGTTCGGCGTCCTGCTGTGCCTTGCGTTCGGCGTCCTGCTGTGCCTTGCGTTCGGCGTCCTGCTGTGCCTTGCGTTCGGCGTCCTGCTGTGCCTTGCGTTCGGCGTCCTGCTGTGCCTTGCGTTTGGCGTCCTGCTTGCGTTCGGCGTCCTGCTGTGCCTTGCGTTCGGCGTCCTGCTGTGCCTTGCGTTCGGCGTCCTGCTGTGCCTTGCGTTTGGCGTCCTGCTTGCGTTCGGCGTCCTGCTGTGCCTTGCGATCGGCGTCCTGCTGTGCCTTGCGTTCGGCGTTCTGCTGTGCCTTGCGTTCAGCGTCCTGCTTGCGTTCGGCGTCCTGCTGTGCCTTGCGTTCGGCGTCCTGCTGTGCCTTGCGTTCGGCGTCCTGCTGTGCCTTGCGTTCGGCGTCCTGCTGTGCCTTGCGTTCGGCGTCCTGCTGTGCCTTGCGTTCGGCGTCCTGCTGGTCTGTCCGGTCGGCTTCCTGCTCGGCGGCGTCCATGGGATCCCAATCTGAAACATGGGATTACATGAGATTTAATGGCAGCCATGTGTAATGAGCTGGACGTTAGAACAAACAACTAGGATCTCCCTTCGATGTGCGTGACGGTATGAGCCATCCGCTACGCGGGGTAGAAACGGAGATGCACGTACAATTATAATTAAGAAGTCTCTTTTTTAAAGGCATAGTAGTCCAACCTTCATGTCCACGCCGTTTTCGGTCAGGTGCGACATTCTCCTGCTGTGCCTTGCGTTCGGCGTCCTGCTGTGCCTTGCGTTCGGCGTCCTGCTGGTCTGTCCGGTCGGCTTCCTGCTCGGCGGCGTCCATGGGATCCCAATCTGAAACATGGGATTACGTGAGATTTAATGGCAGCCATGTGTAATGAGCTGGACGTTAGAACAAACAACTAGGATCTCCCTTCGATGTGCGTGACGGTATGAGCCATTTGCTACGCGGGGTTGAAACGGAGATACACGTACAATTATAATTAAGAAGTCTCTTTCTCAAAGGCATAGTAGTCCAACCTTCATGTCGGATAATTCAGATAATGCTAGGTGCTTCGAGTCACGGGAGTACTGCGTGTTCCTTGAACAATTGGGAGTCAAAAAATTGCATTCTCCCCTTATTTTCCTCAGAGCAATGGGACTGCGGAGCGAGGGGTGCGGACAATCAAGGAAATTTTATCCAAATTGACTACGGGCAGCCCAGAGGAGCGGCCACTGGTTGCCCTCTTCAACCACAGAAATACGCCCGACGCGCAGGGCATCACACCAGCTGAAAAGCTGATGTGCCGTAAGCCCTAGCACATTTTATCTAAACTCAACCCCAGGCTGCAAGGCGCCAGCGTGGTACCAGCTGCTCGGCAGCTTTTTAAAGAACGAGACGCGGTGTGGTACTGGACGTACCCACCAAAGGGACATCCCATGGGCTGCAGGCACAGTGACAAGAACTGTGGGTTCTAGGAACATTCTTGGAACCGACTCAAATTTGCAGGGCCGCCCAGTACATCGCCACCAGGACCAGACAAGGCGACGCACAGTGGGAGATTTGCCCTCAAAATCGAGACAAAAGTCTTTCCTTTGATTTGATCGAACTGAAAATCGGTATTCTAGGGTTTTTCGTCATGCTGAATCGATTGGTGACCTCCTCTTCCCGAAATTTCTAATTATTCCCCACGAAAATTATTTTTTTTTGTTAAAAAACTAATGTTTTTCTAAGAAAACTTGTATATAAAGTTTTCTCTTTCGTTTAATATGTGTTTTTTAGTATTCTTTACGCATTTGCGTACGAAAGTGTCTGAAAAAACATATTAATACTATTGGTTTCGAGTATTTTTGAAAGTTTTTTGGAGTGGACAATGTGTGCGCGATCATTGCTACGGCAAAAGTCTTATATTTAGAAACTTTCACACTAAAAAATAAACATAAAAAATTAATATAAATGTCATAAACAATATAAAAAATTTAAAAACAAATATTTTGGTGGCTGACTAGTCCTTAAAAAGAGCAACCATTTCTGGTGTTGGTTGATGTTGTACTCTTGGTGTGATGGAGCGCCTGGTGTACAAAAAGGGATCGGACGTGCACAGCAACATGTTTAACACGTCCCTGTTCCCTTTTACCCGGCAGTATTGTTGGGAATGTTTAGTACGATAGGACCTGCATTAAAAATATTAATTAAAAAGTTAATGAAAGCCTATGTAGAAACTCATTGCCTAACCGTACGATTACCTCAAGTGCTTATTTCTGCATTCTTGAGCCTCCTCTCCATAGAGCCCAATAGGGAGCTCCGCAGCTTTTATAATTGCCCCTCCATGTACCAAAATTTTATGCACACTCGGTGGCAAAGGATACCAATGATATAGGCGCACTAGGTCTCTGGCACAGGAGAGAGCATAATCTTTTTCATAATAATTTTTCAACATCTATTTCTCGACCAGATGCAAGAACCTGAACCAGAAAAAATTTGGAAGGAAGTTCTGAGAATAACAAAAAAGTTGCGAGATGACGAAACTAATGAAATAAACTGATTCGACTGTACCCGGAGGATAGTGCCACAGCGCTTGATGATGTCTGCATCCAGTTCCAGAATATCAGCTGTTATTTCATATTCTCTGAAAAATCTTCTGGCTGTGTTACCATCATTGGTATTACTCCCACCCTGCTGCACCTCGTCAACTCTAAGTCCCAAGATGTCTCGAAATTTTTTTTGAATGTCCTTTTTGGTGTCCGTCATGACAGAATTTAGACTTGCAGGACACTGCAAACAGAATAAATAACATGGTAAATATTAAAACATAAATTTAATTGTTTTGATTTAAACGAGGGGGAAATAACCTCGGACTTTAGCGTACACCACTAATTCAACAAATTCAGTCCAATTCAAACAAATTCAAGCCAATTCAAGCCAATCCAAACCCAATTCAAGCCAATCCAAACCCAATTCAAGCCAATTCAAACCCAATTCAAGCCAATTCACACACTAATTCAGTCCAATTCATAGGTAATTCAAGCCAATTCACAGCCAATTCACAGCCAATTCAAGGCAATTCACATCCAATTCACGAAATTTGTACACCTAATTCACCGGTTATTTCCCCCTCGGATTTAAAACATTTAAAATTACCTGCCAAAGTTTGAAAACTCTGCGGTACGCGATGTGAAGGAAATATTCCATGAACCTAATCTAGGCATGAAGTGTGGACATGCCATACTCTAGAGCGTTGGGGTTGACAGGACGCAGTAAAACAGCGTCAATGTCATTTACGCCCTTGGATGTGATTCCACACACATTGCACCTCATGCTGGATTTTGTGTTGGTCGCCGCATTACACACTTTGCCATCAATCATTGTCATTTTAAGTTCGTGTTTTACTTCCAGTGATGTTGTATTTGTTGGGATTAATGTTGGTTTTAAATTATTGATTTCAAGGTTGACTCTTGCAATTTCAGTAGTGATAAGTTCTGTAGTTTCTTTTTCTAAAATAATTTGGAGTGGTCTGCAGAATAATGTTGAGTTCGGGCGAGGATTGTCCCATAAAGGAATTTTCTCAGAGGTGCCCTCGACTTCAAAGTGAAGCTGGAGCGGCGCAATACATGTGGCAAACACACTTGCCTCTTGGAATTTTTTTTCCTGGGATTTTTGTTTATACTCAGAATGGTTACCGCTACCGTCACAGCCCCACTTGCACAGCAAACGGCATTGTCCAATTTTGTTTGACACCTCCGATATCCTAGTCGCCGACTCCTCTATCTGTGCGATGCGGTTTGTGGTGTGGTCCAAAAGCGCCTGCAGTGTAACTCTTGCACAAGATTCACTCACAGTGATGCAGTCTTCGGAAGGGTAACACTTTTTCTTCGCCCCCCGAACTATATCGTAGCAAGGGTACAAGTGGGACCCTTTTCTTTTTGCCCCTTGGTGCATTAATGTGTATTTGTCGCGAGTAACATCAGTGTCTAGCATCAGCGCTAATGCCTCGTCTGCACTGTACATTGTAGTAGAGGGAGCTTTTTTTGTTTTGGACCATGAATTCAGAATTTTTGAGCTCCGATTTGGCGATGTAAGGACAGCCTCTTGAACTAGATTTGCTTCAGATTTCCGCCTTTCGGCTCGCAGCTGAACGCAAGTGGCAAATGCCAACTGATTCGCAGGCACATTTTCTCGCAGTATTTTTGTCCGTCGGTGCTTGGTGCGCAGAGTAACAGCAGAAATTTTTTTTTAATGGCCTGCCTATTTTAGGCTTAACGCCAAAACTTATCTTGCCATTCAGCCACTTGCCAAATTTTTGTAAAAAGCGTGTTAAGAAACGATTTGCTTGTTTCCACTTTTTTTGAACTTCATGGGCAAATTTCTGGACAAATCGTTCAACTTTCTTGTAGTTCTTTTCATCAGTGGGGCTAATTTTTAATTGGGTAAGTAAATGGTTCAAGAGATGCGATTTCTGGTCTTTGGGGTTCTTCTTTTCTCTCAAAATTTTGAAGAGGTCACTTCTATTTGTATAGTACGGCATCTACAGTTCAGAAACGGAAAAAAAACTTATAAAAACTTTTAAAAAACTTTTTTTAAAAAAAAGCCATTTATATATTCCCCCCCCCCCCTCCCCCCCCGCGCGCCTCTTCCCGTGTCCGACACTTTCGGTGGTGCAGGTGCACCATTTCAAACTGCGCCGGTTTCCCGCGCGCTGCCTTCCCCGCCGCCCGGCCGGGCAGCCGGGCCTCCGCATCACAACACTGAGATATAACCGCTTCGCAACGCCAAGGTGGCAGCTTGTGGCACCTGATCTCACTCGGACTAGAAGTATTAGGGTCTTAGCTAACTTCTCATACTAACTTTACAGCAGAACTCGACGGAACTCAAAATATTTCTCAATATAAAGAGGTGCCCTAACCTAACCTTGACGTCACTCTGCTAGCTATCTTTAAAAATCAATTTTATATCGATTCTCAACATGCCGACGAGAAAGCTAATGAAAATGTTGGAGCCCAAACATCAAATATCGAGACACACCACTCTACTTTGTCACATACCTTGAAAATAATGGTTTCATAGTGATCTTAAAACTGCGCACCGGGCGGCTCCGCAGAGCTGCTGAGGGAGACGAGCAAAAGTGCTAAGTTTAAAAGACCGGTGCAGCAGCCTGTGAGCGCGCAGCGGCTCAAAACCAGTTGCAACAGGTGGTCCATAGTGTTAACAATACATAAGGGAAAAAAAAATATTGTATTTCAAATTTCAGATTTTCCACTTTTGTCTCGATTTGGAGGCCAAATCTCCCACTGTGCGACGTGTGCGGACCCTAGAAGCGGTGCCAATCCCGCCAACAGGACCGTCCAGGACTCGGCGTGTGCTCCCCCGCCCCGGCTGCTGGACAATAACCCGCCGCAACGGCGCGGGTCGGCTAGTTCGCCCACACCGCCCCCAAGATGAGCGAGTCATCCGATGGGGAAGACGTCCGTCCGGGCCGGCCAATAAGCATCATCGTGCGCGTCGACCGGGACTGCCTGGATGACGACGTGAGCGTGCGGAGCGACAGCCCCCTGCCAGCTACCTCCAGCACTCCTCGGCGGAGCCGCGCTAGGACTCAACACCAGCCCGCCCGGAGCGCGCGCCACCATTCAGCCGGCCGTAAGCGCCCCCAGCGCCGCAGCAGGTCACGGCGCAGGCCATCGAGGTCTCCAGCCTCCTCCCGCAGGCTGTCTCACAAATCACCACCGGCGGCTAGCCAACGAGAGCGTGGCGCGTCCCCTCTCACAGCCAGCCGTATCGAGGAGCCCACGAAGACCCCGGGCTCGCGCAGATACGACGCGGCTGGCCCGCAGGCGAGCGGCTTGACCCCGCCTGCAGGGCCCCGCCGCGCCCTGCAACCACCACGAGCCGGCGATTTGTGGACACGGCTCGAGCCCAGAGGACTCAACACATCATTACCCGCCAGCCGAGCCCCACCACACGGCAAGGAGCAGCCCAACAGCTCGGTGCCTGTCCCAGACCCCGCCGCCAAGGTCATCTGGGACAAGAGCGAGCCGCAGGGACAGCGCCGACAGTACCGCCGGGACAAGCTGCGTTTCATCCGCAACGGCGGCCCGGTCCCCGTGCCGCCCAAGGCATGTCATGACCATTTGTAAGAGTTACTCGTCCAGGACAAAAGCGCGGAGAAGCAGGATCCCACCTCCCCCGCGCCTGAGACCGGGGAGGCAGCGGACGGCGACGACGCCCCTGCCCCGCCCACATCTCCAGAGCAGCGTCGGCGACGACGAGTGGTCCGTCGCCCGGCTTGGGCAGCGGACTACGAACACAACTCCCTGCAGGGCGACAGTCAAATATCTTTCATCCAGGAGAAGCAACTCGAGGGGGAGAAGGAGCTCGGGCTGCAGGACGAGCCCATCCTGGGTGAAGTCGAGGAAGAGGCCGCCCCAGAACCGGGGCCCACCCGACCCGCCGAAGCCGGCTGTAAGATCAACGCCGACCCCGAGCCCGCCCGCGGCGACTTCAAAGGAAACGACGCTTATGTCGCGGAATGGTGCAAATGGTGGGACCGGCAGTATTGACCACCCCTGTGAAAGGGGGAGGAGTGCTGTGTCCTGGCGGCTGACCGCGGCTCTCCCGCCAGCGCTAGCTAGAACTAAAGAGGTGGGGAGGGCTGCCAACTCCTACCTAAATCCGCCCGGAGAGCGGCGACAGAGGCGGCCCCCACTTCTGAACACACCGTTGCCTACACTGTAATTTGGGGGTGTTCCAAATGTATACGCCTTAAGGCGTTTGCTACAGGATCCAGAGCGACATTTGGCGTCTACTTTTGGGACACCTTTTGGCATATAGATTCTAGACACCTTTGCCAATACCACTCGCACATCACAGCATGGACCAGTGGCCAGAGGTGTACACAGGGCATGTACCTGGTGCGCATAATACGTACATCCTGAAAGGTGCTCACATCCTGTACACCCTTTCAGCGTGTGCTGTGATGTGGGAGTGGTATGGGCAAAGGTGACTAGAATCTATACGCCAAAAGGTGTCCCCAAAGAAGACGCCATATGTCGCTCTGGATCCTGTAGCAAACGCCTTAAGGCGTATACATTTGGAACACCCCCAAATTGCAGTGTACCTCCCAGGGGCGAGGATGGGCCGTTCTGGGCGCTCCTAGCCTGTCCTGGGCCGTTTAAACGCCAAATGCTGTCAAATAATGTTATTACAGGACAAGTGGACAGGAAAAGGGTGTTTTTGAAGCACATTGAACATATTCAGACATTATAATACTGAAACTACGTAGACTTGCTGAGCTTTTCGGAGCCGTGCCGGCTAAACCACGAAACTTTTGCAGTGTTTGCTTGTGTGACAGTGTGTAAATACCGGGTGGTCCTCCGACCCCTTCCTCGTTCGTAAGTATGCAGTCCCGCAACAACACGGGGCCGGTACCGGAGCGGGCTGGCTAGCTCTCTCTCACTCGCTCGCTGTCTGCATCTCTTTCTACCGCTCAGGCGGGCTCCCCTCCACTCCCAACTGCTCGGCTCGGCTCGCCTGGGCTCGCCTCGCCTAGCCCCCCTCCTCCCACCTCACCGCTCGCCTGGTGACGTCAGCCACCGCTGTCAGCTCAGAGCGATTTGGGGCTCAACGCGGCCGGGTCGGGCGGGTAAACGGGTCCTCCGCGGTTACCCCCGCGACGAGGCGGGCTCGAGCGTCGCGTCGCGGACACTGACCAGGCTACCCTTGCGACCCCAGCGGGGTGCGCAGGGCCTCCGCGGCTACCCCTGTGGCCCCGGCGAAATGCGCGACATTCGCGTTCGCCGCGTCGAGGACGCGGGGTCGGCTGTAGAGGATCCGCGCACCCCGCCGGGACGACAAGGGTAGCAGCGGAGGACCCGTTTACCCCAACCCAGCCGCGTTGCGCCCAACATAGCCGTTGCGTTTACCCCTCGCTAAGCGCGGTAGTGGTTCTCGCGACTCCGCGCTCACCCCCGCGGGACGCGGCAATGTCTGGCGGCTACCCCCGCGGAGCGCGGCAGTGACTCTGGCGGCTTCGCGGTTGACCCCCGTGAAATTGCGACTAACGCCCGCGCACGCATTGTGACTGCCCCGCGACTTCAAGGGCTCGCGTCCAGTGAGTGCCCCTCTACCCCCCGCCCTCCTTCCCCTTCACTGTGACGTTGCTCAGTCCGTTTGCTGTGTTTTCAGTCCCCCCCCCCTCTTCCCTCTTCCGGCTCCATCACGTTTTCCTCCTACTCATTCCACTTTCGGTCTTCTTTCTTCTCCCCCCTCTCAGCGGCCCTGTCCGAGCGAGCCAAGCGAGAACAGGAGAGGGGGGGAGTTGGGGAGGAGGGAGAGTGCTCGGTGCGTCGGCTGCGCAGTAGGCAGTGGTGGTGGCGGGGAGGGGGGGCTCTCTCCACCACGCCAACGTAGCCCAGCCCGCCCAGCCTCACCGTAGAAAGAGATGCAGACAACGAGCGAGTGAGAGAGAGCTAGCCAGCCCGCTCCGGTACCGGCCCCGTGTTGTTGCGGGACTGCATACTTACGAACGAGGAAGGGGTCGGAGGACCACCCGGTATATTGTTCGGAAAGGTCTTTTGTTATTTCACGGGCTGGTCGTTTTTAGAAAGCAAAAATAAATATTTCTTGATAGTCATAAACGTTTATGGCCAATAAATGTTTGTTCATAACATACATAACATATCAGATATCAAGAGAGCAAACAGCTGACTACTCTGGAAATCCAAGTGTACGAATGTTGCACACTTGTAAGTGTACGAGGATTTATTCGTACACTTGGCCACTCAAACGTGTGAATATCCTAGAAAAATTCTCACGTTAAAGAGGCCAAGTGAATGAATGAATCCTCGCACACCTAGAAGTGTGCGACATTCACACACTTGGG
Organism: Frankliniella fusca; assembly: GCA_029379305.1. Lineage (NCBI taxonomy): Eukaryota > Metazoa > Arthropoda > Insecta > Thysanoptera > Thripidae > Frankliniella > Frankliniella fusca. The sequence continues at coordinate 52,668 of JAHWGI010000968.1, forward strand.
TTTCCAGTGTAGGTAATGGTAAACAAAGGCAAACAAACTGATGTGTTTGATTCAACATGACTTAAAAGAAAAGATAAGTAAAAGTAAAAGTAAAATAATAAATTCTTTCTTTTCCAATCAGGAAAAAGAATATTCATGTAGAGCCATGGTTTCATATGAAAGGCATTGGAAGGAAGGTTAAGGTTTCAGGTCAGTTTAGCAGCCTTGGTGTATTGCTTTTTAAGAAGTCTTGCTTTTTCACTCTCCTTATTCTTCCTTTCGGCAATGAAGAACATTCTCATGGTGATATAGAACATTACAAGTTTCTTCGTTGCTTCCTCCATATGATCTACGCACCCTACCATACATCCTGGTTCTAGCTTCAGGTATTTTAGAGTAGTGATGAACATGTCCTCATGAATGTCATGGTTGAGGGTGCTTTCTTGGACTGCTCTCTTAGCAGCTTTTATGAGCTGTACCATCTCATCTGATGCATATGTGTAGCCATCGTATATTTATTTAATCTTTGTGAAATCATGTTCAGGGCCAGCTTCTTCCCTAAACTGGGAAAATGTCAGAAGACAGTTGGTGCACTCTCCTGCCACCTTCTTTTTTCTGAATGAAGTGAAGCCAGCCATAAAGGCTACAATCTGGCTATCCATCTCCTTTGCCTGTGGGCGGTAAGAGTGGTCTAGCTGATGGGCGAGCGGCAGTGCCTCTAATGCCTCACCTGTAATGAAAGTTCAGGTAAGAATTGTCCATAAATGTCATGTTATCAGAGCCAATATATGTAACTACATACCATGAGTCACAACCTCATCCAAAATTTCATTATTTTTTCCTTTCTTTCAGCCTCTGACTGAGCAGTCAAATCTTCCGCTGTGAGTAAGGTCTGAATATTTTTGACCCCCGATACATTGCTCCCAGGTGGTGGCTGCACAAGGGAGTTGATACTAAGAAGCCTATAGATCTGGGCAAATTTAATGGGGGTGGGGTGAGAGTCTGGAACACTGAAGCTCCTGACTATTCCAAAGAATTGCTGTCAAGGAGATTTTTGCAAGATAAGAGCAAAGGTAAATTCTCAGCTGATACATGTTTCAGTATTATATTTAGTGTACTATCAGTCTGAAAAGTTTTGTCCCTCGACTGCCAATAGCGATGGTCCCAGACAGCCTCGCACGGGTCCCCTCTCAGCGCGCCCTAGCAGACGAGCGGCTGCTGCCAGGCAAGATGGCGACCCTGTCTCCACCTCGCATTTTTGACAGTCATTTTAAACTCAGCTATGTCGGAATCTATCTGTTTTATATGAAAATACCAAACATATTGCTTGCAGAAAGCGATAGAAATCATTTGTGGCGCTGAGACTTATACCGATCGCAGGATGTAGAGAGATAAAAATCCGCACTAGGTTAGACCGCCAGCTCCAAGACTTTCAGCGCTGTCATCGCAATTTCTCATTCCGCGCGATCACCGCAGAATTCAAACGGGTCGCATTGGTGACAAGCGTCGTAGACAAGCCCTCTAATACTGATTAATTGGGTCGAAGGCCTGCCTACCAGGTGGCTGACGGACCCCGGGCACTTTTTGTACTATGCAACCCGCCCGCACCGCTCCATCCGGGACTGCATACCCATCAGGCGCTGGGGACCGGCTTCAGGCGCGGACGCTCCGCTCCGCCCCGCTCCGCCACTGTCGTTGCAGCCCCCGCCCCGAAAGGGCCCTCTCGCGGTTCGCGCGGTCTACGGTAGGGCGTTACAGGGGGGAGGTTCGCGGTTTCGCGGGGGTGACCCGCGAGTCCTCGCGGTTTCGCGGGGATGATCCGCGAGTCCTCGCGGAAAGCTCGCGGACCGCGGGTCCTCCCGCGGGGGTATATCGCGTGACGCGGATCCTTCGCCGGGGGAAGGTCGCGGTCCGCGGATCCTTCTCGCGGGTAGCTCGCAGTCCGCGAAGGACCCGCGGAGGATGCGCGCTACGCGATATACCCCCGCGGGAGGACCCGCGGTCCGCGAGCTTTCCGCGAGGACTCGCGGATCATCCCCGCGAAACCGCGAGGACTCGCGGATCACCCCCGCGAAACCGCGAACCTCCCCCCTGTAACGCCCTACCGTAGACCGCGCGAACCGCGAGAGGGCCCTTTCGGGGCGGGGGCTGCAACGACAGTGGCGGAGCGGGGCGGAGCGGAGCGTCCGCGCCTGAAGCCGGTCCCCAGCGCCTGATGGGTATGCAGTCCCGGATGGAGCGGTGCGGGCGGGTTGCATAGTACAAAAAGTGCCCGGGGTCCGTCAGCCACCTGGTAGGCAGGCCTTCGACCCAATTAATCAGTATTAGAGGGCTTGTCTACGACGCTTGTCACCAATGCGACCCGTTTGAATTCTGCGGTGATCGCGCGGAATGAGAAATTGCGATGACAGCGCTGAAAGTCTTGGAGCTGGCGGTCTAACCTAGTGCGGATTTTTATCTCTCTACATCCTGCGATCGGTATAAGTCTCAGCGCCACAAATGATTTCTATCGCTTTCTGCAAGCAATATGTTTGGTATTTTCATATAAAACAGATAGATTCCGACATAGCTGAGTTTAAAATGACTGTCAAAAATGCGAGGTGGAGACAGGGTCGCCATCTCGCCTGGCAGCAGCCGCTCGTCTGCTAGGGCGCGCTGAGAGGGGACCCGTGCGAGGCTGTCTGGGACCATCGCTATTGGCAGTCGAGGGACAAAACTTTTCAGACTGATAGTACCTCTATAGCATCCTGGTTGAATCTAGCTGTCAAAACATACTTGAATCCAATCTCATCAATGAGATATGAGCTAATTTCAAGAACTGCTCTCAATGTCATGATTAGTCCTAGATCCGTGCTCTCACAAAAAAACAAGCTCTTTTTCCACCAGCTTTAGCCAACGTAATGCATTCCAGGTGATACTCAAAGTACTCTTCAATAGCCTGTTATAGGATGTCAAATGTGGTAAATATAAAGTTTTCTTTATAGTATGGTTTCATACATTTTAATTGGTCAATAATCTAGAAATACTTACTTCCCAATGCTTGTTACCCTTTCTTAGAGCTTCTAGTGGAGTTGAAGAGTTCATGGCATCCACCATCCGATTAAATTTCTCAATAAATTTTTCAAAAGGCTAAGAATCTTCTAAGTCTATGTCTGCCCTATTAGTGCGGTAAAACTCCATACCAGCTCGCAGACTATCGCTAAAGAACTGAATAATTGAAAGTTATTAGTTAATTTCAAATCGAGATAATTTTTCTTATTTTTTTACAGTTGTGGTTTACTTATATTACCTGCATAGCTAGTTTGACATTCATTCGTTCAAACCCAGTGGGAAATACATGCTTTTTGGAAATATTAGGCACAAAGGTAAGTGATGCAATGCCATGTTGTTTGTCGAGGCCCTCCATAAGCTCTTGGATCCTGGTCTCTGGTCTCTTAACCATTCCTTCTGGCACCTGGTACAATTTCAAATTTTGTATAAGTGTACACATGCTGATAGTTTTAAGAAGTAAGTTGAGTTGCACTTTTTGCTCACCTTAACTTCCTTGTTGCGTGCAGCATGTTGTCTTTCCTTGAGGTCTCTCTCAGCAGCTGCTTCCACTGCTGCTTTTGCAGACTCACTGAGATTTTTTGCTACCTGCCCGCCTGTCACTCCTCTCCTACCACCTCCACCTCTGCCTCTACTCCTACCTCTACCTGTTGTGGTATTGGGCACACTTGGCTCATCTACATTGTCTTCATCTTCTTCGAACATTATGTCAGCCATAGCTTGCTTCTTGTTTGCTTTTGTCGGAATTATTGGGCATAGGCAATTTCTTGCACATTTGACCAGGTGGCAGAAATCTGATATAAGCCATAGATTTCTATTTTCGTCCACTGGGTGCTGACAACTGGATGATTCAGCACCAATGCCAAACTTCTTGAACATATTTGTTCCATGTCGCAGCATCCGGTAATAATTGCATCCACTTTCAGTGTGGTTTCCTCAGTCAAGGATATGACCCTAAGGACAACTTTTGCAAGAACATCACCTGTGGCATTCCCCTTGGTTAGGAAGCAACCAAGACTCTTGCCCAAGTCTACTACCCCCCACTGCTTTCAGATTGTGCCAGTTAAAATCCATTCCCTCAGGGATTTTAATTTCAGCAGTAAGAATAAACCCTAGAAAAAAAAGTATCTCAGTCGATTTGATTAATTTTTTATAAAAAAAAAAAATTCTAACGCTAACGCGTTAAACGGCCCCCTAGGTTTTAAAACTTGTCACAAAATGAGAAAGAACTAACGTCAGAACTATCAAGAGTATTGAGAACTTGCAATAAACACAGGAGATACTTTTACATTATGCCTTAAATCGCACTCATGGAGTATTATCAAACTCCCAAAACTCACCTTTAATTTATTGAGAAAATTTTAGACTACAGAAAAATAGACACAAGGTAGTGCTTAGGTCATTGTTTAAAGTAAATGCTTTCCAAAGCTTTGAGTTTAGAAATGAGCGAACCAAAATAATACTGTATATATGAAGCGGGGTGTATGGCCGCTGCTGCTAGCTCCGCCCAGGCGGCGAGGGTATTGTTGCCTAGCTACACATTCTGCGCATTGAAATGGAAATTATTCAGATCTGGTAAGACAGTTGAGGATCAGACCTAGCTTCAAAATTTTCTAATTTTTTGATTTATTTTTCATGATAATTTTATTAGAATGTCTTCGGTAGAATTGGCTGTGCTCATGAGAATCCATTGTTGAGAAAAATAAAAAAAACTTTCTGGCGAAATGAAGAAGGCCCCCCTATGGGGGGCCTAAAAAGGGTGATATCTTACAATGCTTCTCTTTCTCATCCCAGTCTTGAACTTTCTCCTTTAGGACTTGGAAGAGCACTGTTTGGAAACCAACAAGCAGGCCCGCCCTTCCGCCAAACGTCATTGCCAGCTCCGCTTTGCTACGCTGGCAACTCCGTTCGGCAGGGGGCGTGCCTGCTTGGCCTGCCGGCGGCGTTCGGTCGGGCCTTCGGCCCGACCCCTAAGTCACGCAGAACGTCCTCTTAGCTTGTAAATGATCGGGCCTGCGGCCCGTAAAGGCATTCTCTTCGGAAAGAGGCAGTTTGTAACGGTGAACCACCGAAACTACAGCCCTCCCTTCTGCTTTGAAAACGCGCTGATGGTGACTAAACGGTCAGTTATTGGGCAAATACGGGGAGTCAGAAATCTCGAAAAATGTCGAAATACGTGAGTTCGGCATCAGATGGAACGGTCGAACTCGGACTTTATTTGGCAGCAGTTGGCAACACTGAATTACGCTCGTCGAAACGATTTTAACGATATAGGCGTCGAGGGGTGTCGAAAATTTCAAAAATTGTCGAAATATGTCGAAAATTGTCGAAATATGTAGAAATACGTCAAAAATGTCGAAAAATCTCGAAATATCTTTAAAATGTTGAGATCTATCGAAAAATATAGAAAATGTCGGAAAACATCGAAAAACATCGAAAAATGAGGGATAATGTCGAAAAATGTCGAAAAATACCAAAAATTGTCAAAAATGTTTACAAATATCGAAATATGTCGGAATATATCAACAATGTCGAAAAATATCAAAATACATCGAAAATTATAAAAAATGTCAAAAAATATCAAAAACTATCGAAAATTATCGAAAATTATCGAAAAATATCGAAAATTATCGAAAATGTCGAAAAATGTCGAAAAATATCGCAAATGTCGAACAATATCAAAAAATATCGAAAAACAACGAAAAATGTCGAAAATATCGAAAAATATCGGAAAATATCGAGAAATGTCGAAAATGTCGGAAAACTTCGAAATGTTTGAGTTTTGACGATTGGCAACACTGGAAATTGAAAAACGGTTGGCACCACTGAATTGCGCTCGAAAAGACGGTTCTAAAGAGGTGCGGGTCGATGGGGTTCGTAAAAGTTGAAAAGTGGGTCAATTTTGGGTGCTTTTTACAGTGTCGTCGTGAGTTGGGTCCTTTTTATCGAAAAACGGTGGGCGCCATTGAACTGGACGCGAAAAGACGCTTCCGGGGAGGTACGGGTCGACGGGGTTGAGAAAAGTTGAAAACTGGACCAATTACGGGTGCTTTTTACAGTGTAGTCGCGAGCTGGGTCCATTTTTTTGTAAAACGGTGTGCACCATTGAACTAGACGCGAAAAGACGCTTCCGGAGAGGTACGGGTCGACGGGGTTGGAAAAAGTTGAATATTTTTTTTTTTTTGTTTATTCCGTGAAAACTTTAATAATTTTTTTCAGTGCCTTACCTAGGGTTGGCGGGATTTGCACCAGGCGTTTCGTTGTCCAGGAGTGACCCTTAAGATACCCTAAAAATTTCAACTCTCTAGCTCAACTCCTTCGAGTGGAACAGACAGACAGACAGACAGACACCAGATCGATTGCATAAGCCCGCTCTGAAGCTTTTTCAAAGCAGAAGGGCGGGCTAAAAACTGGGTGTATTTTTTTTCATATACCTGTTCAGTAAGCTTCGGCAAGGTAAAGGTAAAATTTTTCTTCTCCTGATATGTTCATAAAGTCGAGGGCACTTAATTCGCACCAACATTGCTTCATAAATCCATTCCAGTGAATATCTATTCCCTTTTGCCCCTTTCTTTTTTGCAGCACTTAAACAGGCAAGGACTGCCTGCTTTTGTACATCAGGTAGACTTTCTAATTGTTCAATCAATTTCTCCTTCTTATTTTTTAGGCCCCCGTTAGGGGAGCCTATTGCTCACGCCCGTGAGTTTTTTATTTCTTGACGATTGCCCCTTATGGCCGCAGCCGATCGTGCCCAAGCGATTCTCACAAAATTTTAATGGAAAATACAACGAAAAATTAGAAAATTTTTGAGCTCGGTCTGATGTCAAGCTGTCTATACGTTTTTGCATAAAATTAGTTTGCATCCTCAGTTTCTATGGTGATTGCGAGCCGAGCACCCTGTGCCGAGCCGGCTCGGTGGCTAGGTATTGTTAGAGAGGCTCGGCGCGCAGGGGAGGAAGTCCGCGGCTGGGGAGGGAGGGGGGAGGGGACCTGTTGATTCAACTTATGCACAGTAGTTCAAAACATAAAATTTTGAAGAACACGTTAGATTAAAAATGTCAATGCAGTGTTCGAATGACCATTGCATTACGAGCCTACAGTTCAAAAACCAAGCTCATCGGACAAATTCTACTGACAGACAATTTCTTAATCGCTTAAGCTAGAAAGCCGAAATTTGGCATATGTCACCCGCTGTACTAGTGACATTGATCAAACTCGAGGTTAAACATTTTCATTTATTTTACGAAAAGAGGAAAATTTGTAAAGGCATATAAAATTCACGATTTGGTTTTCGAAGAGCGTTTTGGCTAAATATTATTAAAGTCTTTCTCATTCTCAAGTAAGTGTTAAAACCTAGGGGGCCGTTTAACGCGTTAGCGTTAGAATTTTTTTGCATTCCTCATAAACTTCTAAAAGTCTTTGCCTCATTGATTTCACCTGCAAAGCAATTTGTGTAAAAATAATCTAAAATTAACTTCATAAATAGTAACTATTAGAAACATATAAAAATACATGTGGAAAAGCTTGTTTACCTTTACCCTTAGCTTTACATTTTGAATCTTCATTTTATACCCTTTTCTGCTCTTCTTCCTCTGCCTTTTTTTCTTTGCTTCCTCTCTTTTAAGTTTTTTACGCTCTTGTTTTCTTCTATCTCTGCAGGATCTGCATCTAACTCGCCTCAATATACCGCCTTTGCAATTAATTGAAAAAGTACCTGACCCACTGCAAGAGCACTCATAATACATGTCTGCATTCTGAATCGTGTTCTCAATATCTCTTGAATCTTTTACAGAGTCTGCTTTCAAGGGGATGATTTTATTTCTCGTCATAAGTATGATTTTACCATCATTGTTGACTTCTATAGAATGGGTGGAGGTGCCTGTATCATTAACTTTAACATAAAATTGTTTTTCTTTAAATACATGCACTCCCCAACCATTCCATGGAACTTTCACTTTTGATGGATCAATAGTAGTAGTCGAGCTGCTCGCTGTGGTGGACAGCGTGCGCAAGTTCCATCACTACCTGGCCGGCGCACCGCAGTTCACAGTCCGTAGTGACCACTCGGCGCTACAATGGTTGCGGAAATTCCGTAATCCGGAGGGGAAACTCGCCCGATGGATCCAGCGGCTGGAGAGCTACAACTATGTGCTGGAGTACCGCAAGGGCAGTCAGATGACACATGCTGACACGTTGTCGCGGTACCCTTACACGACGAGTGACCTCCGCCCTTGCGGTGCAGACTGCACGAAGTGCTCACGACTGGAGGAAAAAGAGATCAGCTTGGCTCATCGCGTAGCGCCCGTCGCCCTTGTCACCGCTTCACCCGCTCCTGAGTGGTCCAACGCGGAGCTACGCGCCGCGCAACGCCTCGACCCGGGCATTAGCACCGTGCTCGCTGCCCTGACGGACAGTGAGGAGCGCCCCCTCGAGAGGTGGCTGAGGCGTACAGCTGGGAGGCGTACTGCCTGTGGCAACAATGGCAGAGCCTGCGCATCCGCTCCGGCCTGCTGTACCGCCTCTGGCATCACCCCTCGGACTCCAGCCGAGACATCTGGCAGCTGGTCCTGCCGCGGTGCAAGGTGGCGGAGACTGTCTCCACCTACCACAGCGCCCCAGGCACCGGCAGCCATTTCGGGGTGACGTACGAAACGTCGTTAACGCCTGCGACATCTGCGCGCAGCGCCTCGGGCCGGCGAAGCGCGTACAAGCCCCCCTCCGAGGCGTGCTCACTGGCGTCTGTCGCGCCAAGTGGCACTGTGACCTGCTCGGACCTCTCCCTCGCACCGGTCGCGGTAACCGCTACTGCCATGTCGCCGTGGTCAGTTTCTCCGGCTGGCCTGAGGCCATCCCCGTGGCGGACATCACAGCCGAGACGGTGGCACGCGCCCTTGTTCGTGATGTTTTCACGCGGTTTGGTGCTCCCCGGGTAGTCCACACGGACCAGGGTCGTTAGTTCGAGGCTCGCCTGTTCTCCGAGGTCCTGTCGCTTTTCGGCATCCGGAAGAGCAGCTCCCTGGCCCTGCACCCCGCGTCCAACGGAAAGGTTGAGCGGTTCATGCAGGTAATTACCAGCCACCTCGCCCGGATGGTGAGCCAGGACCAGAGCCATTGGGACGAGGTGCTGCCGCTCGTCATGATGACGTGCCGCGCCACCCAACATGCCGCCACCAAGTACAGCCCGGCCGAGGTCATGTTCGGGACGAACACCACCCTCCCGGCTAACCTCGTGCGGCCGCTGCCCACTGACATGGAAGGACCTGCGCAACCTGCCCTCTATCCCGCGTGGCTGCGCGACACCCTGCGCCGTGTTCACGAGGACGTACGGCAGAACAACTCTACCGCCCAGGTCCAGGACAAGGAGTACTACGACGCGGCCGGCACCAACAACCCCATCCGCGTGGGCCAGGAGGTGTGGCTGTGGTCCCCCCGCCGGCGTAGGGGCCGCTGCCCTAGGCTGGACACCTCGTGGGTAGGTCTCTCAGGTGGTGAGTCTCCTGTCGGACGTCACGGCGAGGACCTCGCCTTTGTTCGAGACGGCGGGAAGAAGACGCAAGTTGCTCACGGTGCACGTGGACCGGCTGGCAGTGCGCAGCCTGCCGACCCACACGCCCCCGCAACAGAAGTAGTGTTGTCAGGGAAACAACAGCACTTGCCACCACCCACACATCACAGCGGCGCCATGGACCTGCGAGACGCACTCAGCGGGCTGCGACTTCGGAAGTCCGGGCAGCGCCGGCGTTAACAACGTCGCCCTCCCGTACGTTCTGCTGACCCCGGTGTGCCCCGGAGCACCCCGCGCGCTGCAGTTTGCACCGTGGCAGTGCAAACCCCCCGGACGCTAGGACAGCATTCTGTGGCCGTGCAGACTCCGGCCCGGATGTACTCCCCGGAGTATCCTACGGCGGCCACTCGATAGGCCTCGGTGCAGACGGAGCTGCGCGCCGGGACGGGGCATCATCGCGACCCAGTGGGACACCGGGCAGCCAGCAGCCGTCACCGTCACCCGGCGTCTCGGACCAGCCGCCAACAGGTTCCTCGCCACCAGACCCGGTCCAGGTCCAGTACCCGTTCCCGTCGCAGCCCTCCTGTGCGCGCCGGGTCACGGACGACCCGCCAGCGACGCCCCGTGAGAGAGCGGCTCGGCTCGCCCGCACCGTGCGCCGCCGCAGCCCGCGCGCCGTCGCCGCTGCCGCCGCCGCCAGCACCCTCTATTCCCGCTGAGGTGACGCTGACGTCACCCGCGGCACCGCCCTGGTCCCTGGCAGACCTGGACGCCATGTACGACATGGAACTGGAGGTCGGGGATCTGTTTGGTGACGACGGGGGGAGTGTCATGTAGGCACCCCTACCCACCCGGTCGGGTCCCATTGTCGGAGCGCCTATAAGAGGGAGCGCGCCGGTTGCCCCGTGCGCAGAGCAGCCCCAACGCTGGAGCAAGCCGCTAGCGCTGAATAAAAGATCAAACACCTTTTGCCCAGTGCCCTGAATTGTCCCCATTACCCCAACCCACATACCCGACAATATGTATGTGTAAAAACGATTTAAATTTGTAAAGGTGAGTTTTCTCTTACTGTTAGTGTTGTGTGAGTCCCAGAACTGTGCATGAACAGATTGGTCTGTGACATAACCGTGACTAACGGCACTGTTTGCATTACCAGGGTTTGGCATTTTGTCACTGATGGTCTGTGCCCTCATAACTGCAATGTGATTAGCTGTCCAGTGAAAAATCATTGGCAAAGGTGGGTTTTGTTATGCAAAAAATTACATTTTTGAAATTCTGGACCTGCTTGCTTCTGAGTTTCTCGCTAAAGGTGGCCCCACACTCAGCGCACCGCCTGTAGCTGGCCGGGCTGACCTGGCTGGCTGGTAGGACTGGGCTGCCTCAATTTCTTCCTTATTTTAACTATTTTGGAGTTGTTTTATAATGTGTAATTGTGGCCCTTAAAACTCATTTGAGGCATTTTTACTGATTTAACTAGTTAAAATATTGTTACTTAGAATTTTTAGCAGATGATACGAATGTATCAGCCTGCTTGTACTGTCATACAGCGAGCAGCCTAGAGAGAGCAGCGCAGCCAGCAGAGAGCAACCGGCAGAGCGAGCAGCCAGTGTGGCATAATATTATACAGGGGGGAAAAATTTCGCGCGGCGCGCAGCGCGCGGCGTGCGCCCCTCACTACTCCACGCCACCTCTCGGGACGCTGTGCTGCCGGGCCGCCGTAGGGTTGGTCGATTCGATTCCGATTCGAAAATCGATTCCGCACGTCGATTTTCGATTCGAATCGGAATCGATTCTGCTCATCAATTTAATCGAAAGAATCGATTCTCGAGGTCGATTCTCGATTCCTTAAAATTTGACTGCTTTGAATCTGCGCGCGCCACCCAGGCCCGGGCCGGCTTCTCACTATCCCTTTGAAGGCATGGCAAACACTCAAGGGGGAGTACCCGGGAGTACCCCATGAGTGGCACGTTGCCGTTGAACTTTTTACCTTCGTTGCGACCTCCGTCCCGTCTGAACGCCTCTCTTCACATGCTGGGATAAATAGATTGTTCCCTCTCTCGGCATTTAGAGAAAAAGTGAGGAAATCAAGACCGGAACCATTTCTCTATTTACTCTTTTCTTGAATTGCAAACCACAGTTCGATGCTCATTTGTCATCGGGAACCGCAAGAACACTGTTATGCAAGATTTGACAGCGTATTTGCTGAGATTTTGTTACAGGTCCCGGTCCTGATTTCCTTACTTCATCTCTAAATCCCGAGACCGGAAACCATCTATTGCAAACCAATTCAGGTCCCGCTTGTCGGGCCCTCACCTTGATATTCTGGGGTTCATTCGAAATGCTACTCTGGAGGAGTAGTACATACAATGGAAACCCAAGTGTGTGAATGTCGCACACTTGTAGGTGTGCGAGGATTCATTCGTACACTGGTAAAACAAATGTGCAATTGTGCACACTTAAAGTGTGCTTCCTGGCACTTTGCGCATTTCATGGTGTTTAAACATATTGCACACTACGTGGTGTGCAAAGTTTCGACGTTTGGCAAGTATGTGCAAATTTTGCACACTTGGTTGTGGAAAATTCTTAATCATAGCACAGCAAAAGGTATACCAAGTGTCGAATTGTTGCACACTACGTGGTGTGCAAAGTTTAGACGTTTGACAAGTGTGCAAAGTTTGCACACTTCGTGATGTTTAGTTTTGCTCGACACCAGGAAGTGTGCAAAGTTTGCACATTTGAAAAGCACGCCAATTGGTGTGCAATATTCTACATTTGTTTTACCTGTTTACACTTAGGCACTTAAACGTGTGAATTTTCGTTGGATATTCACACGTTTGACTGGCCAAGTGTACGAATGAATCCTCGCACACCTACAAGTGTACGACATTCGTACACTTGGATTTCCAGAGTAACCACTGTAAAAAGTAAACGTTAGCCAAGCTATTAACTAATTTTTATGCGTGCCTATGCCTTTACCGTAGTTTATTTTACTGGATTAACTGTGCTTCCTGACAAGATTCACCGTACTTTCAAAATGGCAGTAAGGTGAATTCTGTCAGAAAGTATAGAGATTCCAGTAAAATAAACTACGGTAAAGACCGGCATAAGAATGAACAGGATTTCCTGAAGTATTCTTTTACAGCGATGTGGCTTTGTAAAGGAGCACAGCACTTCATAGTTCATAGTTTCCGCACTATGTATTGCATAATGCGTACTTTTTATTATTATTAATGTTTCTTATAAAGACTGCCGTTGATAGTTGCCTTTTTCTAATAATTTTTTTTTCATCATTCCATCACTCTTTTTTATTATACCAAAACTATCGTGTTTCTACACATAGCCAAAAAAGTCAAGAATCGAATCGAAAATCGATTCTTTGAGGGAAAAAATCGATTTTTGACAGAATCGATTCTTTAGTTTCAATTCCAGAATCGAAGAATCGAGAATCGAGATTTACTGAAAAAATACCAACCCTAGGCCGCCGGGCCGGTGCCCCCTCCCGCCCCTCCGCTTCCCTGCAGCCTGCGACGCGTAGGGACATCTACCATACGTATCATCTGCTTTCAAGTTCCGGCGCTCCGGAACTTTTTGGTCACGGTCGCGTGGTCTGTTTTTTTTTACCAGTTACCTGTTAACTCAACTTAGCCATGGATGGCGCAACCCCTCCCTAACTGTGAAGATCAGGAAGGCGTATTAAAAAGAACCTGCCCGTTTGTCCTCAATAATTGTTTGTGTGAAATACATACCTCAATGTCTTCCTTTTAACTATTTTGGAGTTTTTAGGCCCCCGTTAGGGGTGCCTATTGCTTTCGCCAGAAAGTTTTTTATTATTTATTCTTGACGATGGCCCCTTATGGGCGCAGCCGATCCTGTCGAAGCGATTCGTACAAAATTATAATGAAAAATACTACGAAAAATTAGAAAATTTTTGAGATAGGTATGATGTCAAGCTGTCTATACGTTTTTGCATAAAGTGAATTTGCATCCTCCGTTTCTATGGTAATTGCGAGCCGAGCACCCTGTGCCGAGCCAAAATTGACACCCTCCAAAATGCTCTGGCCAATAGAAATGTTTCGCGCGAAAATACAACCAATAAAAACGGCCGCCTGTTGCTTTGTACCTCGATATCCAAAAGTTTCACCGCACGGAGTGGTCACGTCAGAATCGTTGCAGATTCACGCCATGTAAAAGGGTTCACCACCAGGAGACTTTCAAACGTGACCACTAGCTAGGCGCCCCGGCTCCTGATTATTGGCCGGGACTGTAATTTCGCCGTGGGCGGGGCTTGTGACAATACCGCCAACCTCAGAGTAAATCCTCAATTCATGTTTTCACTGAAAGATACAAATAGGACATCCCTTGAGTTCCGTGTTAATGCGGGGAGGCTTGCACCGTTGTTTACTAAAGGCCTACAACATCATTTTACCTAGTTACTTAATCTAAAACTAGCAAAATATATTTTGTGTTGGTTTGAGTGGACACCAAGCCGGCGTTGTTTATAGCTGGCCCGCTCGGCGCCATGTTTGTGTCTTAAATATGAGGCGGATAAAATTCACGATTTAGGCTCTCACAGAGTTTTGACCTCAAATTTTTTGATTTCTATTTCATTTAATGGTAAGTGTGTGGCAAATGTGAAACTAGAACCCTTTAATTCTTGCCTGGTGGTTCGATTTAGTGGTTGCCAAGCGCGTTGTTGACAGCTGGCCCGCCCGGCGCCATGTTTGTGTTGGAAATGTGAGACGGATAAAACTCACGATATGCCTCTGTGTCTGCCTCTGTGTTCCTTGTGAATGTGTAGTGGCTTCCATAACTGTGTGTGCTAAAGGCCTGCAATATAACTTAGCGTCGTCACCAAATTAAAAGCTTGCCAAATAAATTCTAGGTTGATTTGAGGGGGGACGCCGTGAGGCGCCGTGTCGCCGGCCCCGCGCCGGCCCTCTCCAACCATGTCCGCCACGGCCGGGGGCTGAGGCTCTCACCTCGCGACTTTAAATCGCTGTATAAAGTTATCAAAACGTTGACGAGTCGAACTGAATCCGTAAATATTGTTTCTGCGCCAGCAGAAAACGTTTTGGTAAGTTTGAATTCAATCTGGTGAACAAAACTCTTGAAATGGTGTGTATTTACATCAATAATTTTACGAATCCAATTTTTTACCTACTGATTAAACCTCCTTGAAACTTTGGGAAACGATTTCCGCATGTCTAAAACTGCCTCTTTCACATTTATTTCGGCTGTCTAAGATATTGTTCAGCTAAAATAAATAGTCGCTGGTGCGTTAGTGGAGGTCCCAGCCTAGAACCATGAAAGCGACAGGACTGGGCACTCACACCTCAAACGCGCTCCGTTCTGTCGGAGGCGGCGGTGCCTCCCCCAGCCGAGCCACCGGCCTTCTTTTGTTGAGTGGAAGTCTCAGTCTAGAACCTAGAAACGACAGGACTGGGCACTCAAACCCCAAACGCGCTTCGTTCTGTCGAAGGCGCGGCGGCGCCGGCGGCGCCTCCGTCAGCTGGCTGCGGATTGTCTAGCCTACGTTATTTGCCCTGCGGCCAGGAGTGCCGGCGAGCCAAGCCGAATCGGCAGTGTCGCAGGCTCGGGTGCTCGGGCGCTCGGCCCCCCTGCCCCTCTGCGTGGCGCGCAGGGGAGGAAGGAGGACCGTGGCATATTCAGTTACTTAACCAAAAATCGTGGTTTGCATCTTTGTTTTTTTATGGTGATTGTTTCCGGCAGCGTTTGAAATCTGTCACGCCGGGCAACATTATGAGTGGCAAATGTGGGGCGGAGGAAATTTATGGTTTCGTTTTGAGACAGCGTTCTTAATTAATATTATCAAAGTCTTTCTCATTCTTAAATAACTGTTAAAACCTAGGGGGCCATTTAACGCGTTAGCGTTAGAATTTTTTTTTTATATTATGCAATTGTAGCCCTTAAAATTGATTTGAAGCATTTTTATGTGTTTTATAGGTACAATATTGTTACTTTGAAGTATTTTTGATTTACGTACCTTTACAAGTTACCTGGTATATCTCAATCTAAATAGATATTATTTTACATTTGTAAATGCCTTGTCAACTATATTTTCTTTTAGAAAATGGAAATTGTTTCCTTGCAAATAACTCAAGTATTCAGTTCTTGGCTCTTTATCCTTTAGAGTGCCCCCACAATGAACTCGTTGAGAGGTGACCACACGAAAATGTGCGTACCAAGAATTTTAATTCCGCGCCCCTTGCACTTGCGCTCTCTGGATAGGCCACCACTTCAACACAGGTGTTTGGCAGGTCGGCCTACCCAGAGTCTGGAAGGCGCTATCAGTAGATCCCACACGAAAATACGGTCCATTGTGCGGACCCCTTTACTTTAATATCACTGTCACTAAATTGTTGTCCATCAATCATTCTACCTTGGAAATGACCTATTCAGTCCTTCATTTATTTATTGGTTGTGTGGGATTTTTATTAAAAATTTTTTTTTGAGCGAGGGGCGTTGGGCCTGAGGCAATCAGGTACAAATGACTGAGGAGCGTAACCGTCAGATAATTGTATCTGGTAAACTGCAAATAAAAATTCCTTTACTTCTGCACAGTATGTGGTATACTGCAAATAACATTTTCTTAAATTGTGTACATGGGCAAAAATTATAGCGTACTGCAAATAACGTTTTGGGTTCTTTATTTGCAGTATGCATACTGCAAATACCGTTTTGGTACCCAAATATACAGTATATATACTGCATATGACAACTCCCGCCCGGGCTGAGGGCTGGCCGCCAGGGTGCGCGACAAGCCCGCCCCGAGCCTTTCAAGGTCGGAGCGCCGGAGCGCTCCGGCACTCTTATCTGACTGAACTGGAATGCTTCTGTAGCCCTGGCCCGCTGCATCTAGCTCCGTCAGTCTCCCGTGATTTCTAGTATAGATTTTCGTGTTTGTAACGTGTAGTAGTGTATTCTGAATGTGTAAATAAATGTATCATCCTACGCGCTACAACTCGCTTCCTCTACCTACACCGGCCCTTGGCGAGACACAACAGTAATATTAAGTAGCACGGTGTTCTGTCAAGTCAAATACACACCAGTGTTGTGGGTTTGCCTACCCGATCTGCTCGTAAGGCGCCATAACTCCTAGGATAGGCAAACCCACAACACCGGTATGTATGAAATAAACAGGCTTAATCTGTCAAAATAAATATAAGTATGATCAGACCGAAGGCCAAATTGCACCCTGACCGCGAGAGGCGACAATAGGTCAGCGGGCCGAAGGCCCGTTATTCAATGCAGTATTTTACATATCTAATATATATATATATATATATATATATATATATATATATATATATATATATATATATATATATATATATATATATATATAATCGGGCCAAAGTTTTGAATTGTTTGGTACGACCACGACAATAAGTAAGCCGGCCGAAGGCCCGCTTTATTAACCATCAAGAAATCAGGTTGCACGGTAAAAACGAGTCCTGGGATTCCCAGGACTTTTCGCTAGTTTCCAGGGGACATGGAAAAGTCCCAGTGGAGGTACTGGAAAGTAGTGGTTTTCGCCCAGTAAATGCACTGGGACTCATAGCGGCCTCCAGGGCATTTCCTGGGGGCTGCTGTAGATGCGCATAAAGCCCAGACCCAGTCTGGTTCAAAACCCTTATTTCCAGGGAAGCCACTAAGAAGTTATTTTTTGACCCACCAGATAACTTAGCTTGAAGAGGTGAACGGCAGGATCAAGACTGTGACGTACATAAAAGTTTTGTCACCATATTCAAAGTGAGATAGGCATGAAGTGGGAATGACCAGGGAATGCCAAAGTCAGTGATTGGTTCGTTTGAATGCGGCGCGAGGCGGTGCGGTGGAGTGTTGGAAGCGGCCATTCTTGTTTTGTCTGTCTCGTTCGTTGGCGGTTACAGGTGGTTGTTGATGTTGACGTTCGTATTTTTAATTTGTCACTCCGTTGATTTCGCCAGTATCGAGTGTTTCTTATTTTTAGGCAACAGAGTTGCCTTCTAAAATCGCTGGAAAACGTGCGTGTTTTGTTTCATATGGCCCCTTACGACAGAAAAAAATCTGCTGAAGGGAATTCGATGATATTAAGCATACATTTAGAATGTAATCTAGTACATTCGATTCTGAAGTCTAGTTGAAATCTGTATTGCAGAAATTTTGTAAATTTGATTTGAAATTCGAGTTTCTATGGTAATGCTCGACTCGTCAGGCAAAATGAACAGGGGAAGGGGATATTTTTTCGTGGAGGGGGTAGGCCGAGACGAGCCAACACGGAGCGAAAGAGAAACCTCTAAAGTCTGCGTTCAAACAAAGCCAGCCTTTAGTTTCGAGCGCAAGAATGAGATAACACCACTGAAATTCGCACGTGACCACCGTACTGCCTTCTTTAAAACTACTTCAGTTTTACTGAAACTTGCCCCGGTTCTGCCAACTAAATGTGTGCCTCAAAGAATGAGTTCCAATCGTAACGTTATGAGAGCAGTGATTTTTTTCATTTTATTTGGTTGGCATGTTGTGTCAACAACGCGAAAGCAGGCCAAGCATGTCCGCCATTGCCGGTGGTTGATGTGCCCACCTCGCGACTTTAAATCATTTTTTAAAGTTATCGAAACGTTGACAAGGCGAACTGAATGCGTAAATAGTAGTTTTATACCTGCGGAAAACGGTTTGGTAAGTTTGACTTCGATCTGGTGAGCAGAATTCTTGAAATGATGTACATTTACGTGTACCATTTTGTGTAAACAACGCCTTAACTCCGCGTTTTCCCAATAGAGCGCACCCCCGTCGCGGCCGCGGCGCGCTTGCCCGCTGGTCCTTCGCGTACCAGCGGCATTAGGTAGGGCCCCGGTTCGCCCCTTCCGTGCGCCCGGTGGAGGGGAGTTTATTGTTGACGTTCTCCTCCGGCCGTGATCTCGCCGCCCAATTTTTGCCGTCAGAAGGGGAGCTTTCTTTTCTCCTGCTCCTGTCGATTAAATGTCGGCCGAACTGTCGGAGAGTATTCATTACTGGAAACCCGCCTTATCAATTCAAACTTAAAATTATTTAGCCACTATCTTGACTATCGTAAACTAAACAAAACCAGTCGGTCTTCTTACAGTCTTATTCAACACTCACAATATTTTATTTTAGTTATAGAAACTCCGTTGTCTACCAGGATTTCGTGAAATCGTATTTTTTTTAATTGATATTTTGATCGACGAACCAAAGTCGCATGACTTTTGTGTACTGACTGCGTTTGCGAATGTTGCTTTAATTTCAGCTATTTTCTATTTCTGTTCCCTAAGCTTCATTTGAATCTTCATTCACCGTTTATGCGACCTATTGTGCTCATCAAAGTCAGCAGTACAACACTAGACGTTCTAAACTTCATTTATGTGGTTTGTTGCCAATTAGCCTTCATCTGCTTTCCACTGCTATTGTACATTTTTATGTAGCTTTGAATTACTTCTCTAATGTTGTTTTTCCCTCAGTTTTATTAGATCCCTGATCCAACTATGGTCTTGCCATCAGACAGTGTGGATCAGCTTGCCAATTATTTGAGGACTTGTGAGAAGATAAATGAAGATTCTATTTCTACTCTATTTGGTTCGTATTCAACAGTCAGTGTAAACTAAGAGGTAGCCCCTGTAAGTGTTGTATTCACAATCTTCCTTGAATCTCCTTTTCTTTTCATGTAATCAGGGGATAATTTTTGGTTTTCATTTTTTTACTGAGGGAAAATGGAGCATTTGGAGGTGCTATGCCCTGTGTGCGGGCTGGGCCTTGCAGGGTTTGCTGGTTTGCTGGTACTCGTTACCACATTCAGGTTATTCATGGTTTGAATGTTGCGAATACTAGGCCTGGAGGCTGGATATGTGGATCTTGTGATGTGGTTCCTTTCAATACTTATCGTGCTTGGAAAGATCACACTACCAGAAGGCATCTGCAAAGAAATAATAATTTGGATGGAAATGAATTAGAGATGGAAGATGACTCTAGCAGTTCAGATGAGTCTGGTGAAGATGATAATGACCTTAACAATTTATTGTTTTTACCTAATGGTCGTAGAGATTCAAGACGTGCTGCTGTCAACATGGTGGTTGAAATGCGGAGTGTAGCGGCAATGACTCGAGTTAGAGTGTCAAGAGCGATTCATGGGGCTGAAAATGTTGTCAAAGTTATGTCTTTATCTCTGAAGACCGATGTTAATAATTTTTTAGAAAGGAATGGTCTAATCAATCACCCAGGAGCTCAGGACCTTCTTAACAAATTTGATATGGAAAGTCCATTCAAGGGATTAAAATCAAATGTTGGGCAGATGCCGGGCATCAAAGAATATTACTCGTACATTGATCCCGTCACTTGCTTCATTAGAAATAGGCTGGATCAACGGCTAGGGGAAGATGGTGATTATCATGTTGTTCCTGTGCCCAACACCTATGAGTATGTCTCAATTATTGAAATCCTTAAGTTAATTGTCAGATAAAGAAGTGTAATGAACTACATAAGAAATCTTCGTCCCTCTGTAAATGGCATGCTTGCTGGTTATAAAGATGGTGATCAGTTTCGGAACCATGAATATTTTCGCCAATACCCTGATGCATTTCAGTTGGTTTTATATGGGGATGGTGTGGATCCAACCCGCCCTTTGGGACCCAAAAGTGGCATTCATGAAATCTATAATTTTTTTATCATTATTTTAAACTTACCTCCTTGGCTGAAGGATTCCCTTGACTCAATATTTCCGGTTATAATGGCTAATGCCAATGACTGTAAGGGCACATTTGAGGATGTATTGAACCTAATTGGGCAAGTTTACCTTGAACCTAATTGAACTCTAATTGGCCTCCAAATTATAAATTTCGATATCTACTTTGGAAAACTTGGTATTCCAAAGAGATGTTCTCAGAAGGACCTATTTTGAAGAAATTAAGATTCTTACTAGAAACTCCTATGAGGCTGAGGCAAACTAAGTCATTGTAAACAAACCACATATTTTTTGCTGGAAATTTGGCTTCTATCTTGTCGTATCACACTCCGACCTTCTCTTTTTTGTATCAGGTTGGTCATTTCAGTGTCGTGGCAGGGAGGGGCTCTAATGAGAGCGAAATGGCAACTAACATCTGCAAGCTGCTCTTGAGCCCAGCCCTTGCTGCGATGCTGAATTGGGTAGGGACTGCCCAAAAACTAGGAATAAAGGACCTCAAGACCGGTGCCCTAATTATTGATAATTATTTGATTTATCTCCTTTATTCTGACATATACTCCATCAACGGTCTTGTAATGGTTCAAACCGTTGTGTCAGTGAGAACCATGACTAGAGAGCAAACAAGAGGCAACTTCAATATTTTTTTTAACATTTTGTCCTTCTTTTGCTAGTTAAATGGTTTCATTTTTCTAAGTAAAGTAGTATTCTTCAAAAATTTCCTCTTGTATGCGCTGCACTTATTGTCTTCACTGACACTACATTTAGAAGTTACTTTGGCTGGTTTTTGTGCAAGTTGGACTGTGAATTGCCCTACGAAAAGTCATGTCTTTTTTCTTTCTCCCTTGTTACAGAGGCGTGTGGCCGACAGTACGAGGGGAACTTCCATAAAACTAACATTACAGGGGCTGTCAGCAAGTGGCTCCGCTCCTTCACCTCTAAAAAGAAGTAGGACAGTTTCACTGGTACTGTTACAGAATTTTTTTTTTTATTTTTTCCTTGCTTTACCTAAGCATTTGCATTTGCAAGCATTTTTTGTTTGGAGTTATGGTAATTTTCCTTCTGCAACTTTGCATATACTAACTGCTGTGTCCGGGCGAGGTGGGAGAGAGACGGAAGGTGTTGATGGTGAAACACTGGTTTAATGGTCACACGAGTCACATGAACACTGATACAAAAATACTTAAGGAAACACTACTATAACTGACTGGTGACTAAATAGCGCAATACGCAAAGAAATATCCTAGATAACACAATGAAGCCCGGAGGCAGAGAGATCCCGAGCAGCACGTCCACGAGTGGTGGCTGGAGAGGAGTGTCGTTCCTCTCGTGCCGGGCCGACCAGGTCGGCTCCGGAGCGCGGCGGCGGCGCGCTAGCAGCGCGCTCTGGTGGCGGCCGCACGAAACGGGGGCCAGGGCTGGCACCGCCGTGGGAGGCGGGGGCCGGACACGGCACCCCAGGACGCTACTGGCTGTTCTGAAGGAGATCATCGACGAGGTCTCCCCAGTCGTACTCTTCCTCCTGGACGTACAGCTGGAGCTCCTCGTCGGTGTTGCCGGCGTCCTCTCTGTCTTCCTGAAGCTGCTGGACGAAGTCCGCCAGATGCGATGGCGGGCGCACGATGCGGCGAGGGCGCAGTGGCGGTGGTTCGTCCTCGCTGCCCTCTGTGGTGCTGAGGGTCACCGTCTCAACGTCGCGCCGCTCTGGTGTGGCTGTCTGGTCCTGCCAAAAATCATGTTCGGCCTCCTCACCTGGTAGGCGCTCTGGTGTGACTACCTCGTCCTGCCGTAAACCATATTCGGCCTCCTCGTCGGAGTAGTCGGGGAGCCCGATCTTAATGTCCTCTTCCTCCATGGAGGAGTAGTGGTGTGAGGCAGCCGCCGGGGACGCCCTGTCTTCGTCGGCGCCGGTTGGTGTGGGTGGGTTGAGGGGTACATGCTCCGCCCGCTCTTGATCGAACCGCGAAGTCCTGCGCGGGGCCGGGTCGTCCAGGATGGGGGCGCGGCCCGCCGCTGTTGACTGGCTTCGACGACGGGGGTGTTCGCGAGCTGGCGGTGTCCCGCGTCGCTGGTGTAGGCGGTCGCGCACCTCCGGGTCGTCGACTTCTTCCCATTTGGTCGGCAGCGGCCCTGCAAACAGGAGGTACTCGCGGCGTTGTTTCGCGTACCTTTTCTTCATCCTTTTGGTGAAGTGACATGGGTAGATGCATCGCGGCTCCAGGGGTGCGCTGGCGGGCCTGGGCCTGGGGGGTGTTTTCCCGCAGGTTTGTGGCGACGCCGGGGCTCGGCGGAGCACCGCGGCGCCGTCGGAGTGGCGGCGGCGCCATCCTGCTGGCGAGCGGCTGGATCTCCTTGGCGGCCGTGGTATGTCCTCGGCGCCGTCCTCTTCCTTGCTGCCCGCGACGGTGTTTTGTGGTGGCGGTGTTGGAGGCGGGGTGCAGTTGACCCGGTCAATGATTGAGCGGACACGCGAAGGAGCTTCGTCCTCGCTGGAGGTGGTGTCCTGGTGGTGTGCGGGTGCAATGGCCGCGCGCAGCGGCCTGGCGCCCTGGCGGGCCGCCTCCGGCACCGGGACCACCCGACGTCGCAATTGCTGTTGAGCACGGTGTTGGACGCGGTCCTGAAACAAGGGTATGGCTGGCTGGTGTTACGACAAAATTTCTCTGTCCCATTGTTGATTGGACGTGTCCCGGCGCCCAACGGCTTTGTTTGTCGCTCCCGTACGTCCTGAACCAAACTGGTTCGTTTGGAGCGAACTTGGGCCGTGCGTGCACTGGCTCCAAGGCGGCCTTGCTGACCGGGGGTTGAGCTGATGCAGCAGGGTGCGCGGCGCGCGGCCCAACAGCCGCTGCGCCGGTGACGTTCCGTCTGCTCCCGGTGTGCTGCGGTGCGCGGCGAGGGCGGCTGTTAGCCGCTCCTCGTCGTCAACCCCGCAGCTTCTGCAGCATGGCTTTCATGGTTTGTACGCCCTTTTCTGCCACGCCGTTTGCCTGGGGAAAATGTGGCGCCGAGTACACTCGGGCCACCCCTAGATCATCCAGAAAGCGACAATATTTCTCGCTATGGAAGCATGTCGCATTGTCGCTCACGACCGTGTCACACAGTCCGTGTGTGGCGAATGCTCGCGCTAGGCACCGCACGACAGCTTGTGCCGACGGGCCCGGTGTCCAGTACGCGTCAATGTAATTAGTTGCCGCGTCCACCACCACGAACAGATAATTTTTGTTCGTAGGCTCCGCGAAATCGACGTGGAGCCTACCCCACGCTCGGGACCGGCGGCCATGGCAGCGGCCTTGGCGCCGGCGGGTCATGTTGGTGCACCTGGCACTCTGTGCACAGCGCGACGTGCCGCTCGATGGCCGTTGGCCGTGCTGAGCCCCGGCCACCGTACTATGGTGCGTGCCAGTTGTTTTGTGCGCACAACCCCGTTGTGGCCTGCGCCGTGCAGGCTGCCTAGCACAGCACGCACTGCCGGAGCTCTTGTGGGATTATGACGCGGTCCCCGTAAAGTAGGCAACCGGTCAGCGTGGAAAGGCTGTCACGGCGGTCGTAGTATTCCCGCAATTCGGCTTCCACGCCTTCTTGAGGCCACCCCTGCGTCACATGGTGCCAGACACGGTTGAGAATAGGGTCGCGCTCGGTTGCATCGGCGACAGCTGCCACCGAAAATGTCCGCGACTGTGTCCGCTGCACCTGCGCGCAGTACGCGATCCGTACGTCGGGGCCCACCTCCGCGTCCATACGCCCGCAAGGGAGGCGAGACAGCCCGTCCGCATTCGCGTAGTCCTTGCCCGGACGGTACGTGAGCGTAAAATGATAAGCCCCCAGCGTCAGCAGCCCGCGCAGGACTCGTGGACTGAGTACCTGCGCGGCGCAGTTCGCCACTAGGCCTAGGAGGGGCTTGTGGTCCGTTACGATCTCAAAGCGCCTCCCGCTCACGTACTGGTGAAATCTCCGCACCCCAAACAGCACCGCTTGGAACTCTTTGTCAAGTTGACTGTAGTTCCTTTGCGCGGCTGTCAGGGTGCAGGACGCGTATCCGACGGGGCGCTCGGCACCATCTGGCATGCGATGGGCCAGGACCGCCCCAAAACCATACGGCGATGCGTCTACTGCCAGCACCACTGGTAGGTCCACGGAATAATGACACAGCAGCTGATTGCTGCACAGCAGGTGTTTTGCCTGCCTGAACGCGGCCTCGTGTTCGGAGGTCCACGTCCAGGGTGTGTCCTTCACCAGTAGTGCGTACAGCGCGTGACACACCTCGGCGCGGTTAGGGATGAAGCGGTCATAAAAGGCCATCTTGCCGAGGAAAGATTGGAGCTGTGTTGAGTCGTTGGGGCTCGGCGCGTCCATCAGGTCCTGGACGCGGGCTGGCAGAGGGCTCAGCCCCGCGGCCGAAATTTTATACCCCAATTACGTGACGGACGTCAGGCCAAATTCGCATTTTGCGAATTTTAGCCTGAGTCCGGCATCACTTAGTCGACTCAGCACCATCTCCACCAAGGTGTTTAGTTCCTCAGGGTTAGGGCCGGCGATCAGGATGTCGTCGAGCAAGACAACGACACGTGGAATACCCTTAAGCAGCCCGTCGATCAGGCGCTGAAAAATCGCCGGCGCCGTAGATACGCCAAATGCCAGGCGGTTCACCTTGAACAACTCCTTCGAGGTGGTGATCGTGAGCATCATTGCTGTTTCCTCCGTTACGGGCAGCTGCGCGTACGCCATCGCCAGATCGAGTTTGGTGAAGCAGGTGCCGCCCGCCAGCTGGGCGAAGGCCTCGTCCAGCGTGGTGAGCGGGTACGGGTCCGGCTGCAAGGCTTTGTTGATCGTCAGCCTGTAATCCCCGCACAGCCGGGGGGACCCGTCCTGCTTCGTCACTGTGACGAGTGGCGTCTGCCACTTCGACGCCGTGACGGGGGTGAACGTGCCTTCGTTCACTAGCCGGTCGATCTCGTTCTCAACCCCTTGGCGACGTGCGTACGGCACGGGGCGGGCGCGGAACCGTATCGGAGGGAAGTCTGGGTCCACCTGCAGATGTACGGGTGGCCCGTTATATCTCCCTAGGCCGCTCTTAAAGCAACTGAACCGCTGCAAGTACTGCTGCGCGGTCACCAGGCCTGTCCCCGCTGCCCTGCCAGGGCCTCGCGGGGGCTGTTGGCCCGGTTGGGGCGCAGACAGCTGGGCCCAGTTGATTTCCGTCACCCACTCCGGTACGGCCCCATGTACTACCCTAAAGCCTAGCATCCAGAACCAGTCCCGGCCCAGCAGCGTGGGCCCTTTGCCCTGGCCCACATGGATGGCGACCTGGGCCGAGACGCCTCCGAACGCGGCCGTGACCATCACTTGGCCCACGACTGGCACGGCCGTGCCGTTCCACGCCCGCAGGCGCAGTGGGCTGGGCTGCAGGACGATATTTGGCCAGTGTTGCCGCAGGGTATGTTCGTCGATAATCGACACCCCCGCCCCCGTGTCGATCTCCATGATCACCACGTCACCGTTGATCGCGGCCGGGGGGTGGGGTTGGTCGGAGCGTACTGTAATAGTGGCTCGTCCCGCGCCAGCTCCCTGGCCTCGAGCTGGAACAAGCAGCCCCAGTCCGTGTCCTGCCCTGGCTCTCTAGTGTGGTACATCTCCGTGCTCAGGCCCGGCCGGGGCCTGTAGGGCTCCCAGTCTGGCTCGGTGTACCTTACACCGGAGTACCACGCCGTCCCGATGTCCGCGGACAGGCTCGCGCCGCCCGGCGCGGTCCTGCCGGGGGGCCCGGTCAGAGGGCCCATGGCGTCCGCGTAGCCACCTTGTCCGGCTTCCTGTGGGACCAATGCCCATTGGTAGCCAGGGGGTGGCGGGGTGGTGGGTTGGGGGGCTTGAACATAATTGACCCCCCGCGGACTGTCCCGACTCGGCCCGTACCTAGGTTGGCCCTGCCCCGCGCGGCCCTGAGGGTTGCTCCGACAGGCACGCGCGATATGCCCCTGTTTCTGGCAGGCGAAGCAGATCGTATTCTTCAAAGGGCAATCGGTCTTGTCGTGCTTGCCCTTGCAGCTGGGGCACTCCCGCCCTGATGCTCTGTCCCTACGCCACTGCAAGGCAAACACGTCGACATCCATGTCTGGGGCTACTCGGGCCGGGTCAGGCGGCACGCTCCCGTGGTGCCCGAGAGGCCCGGCTGCTTGCCCGTACGCATCGCGACCGGCGGGGCCGCCGACCGACGGCTCCCGCTCCGGCTGCACTGGCTGCGTCCAAAACTGGCCGCTAACCTGTGTGTACCCTGGACGCGTCTGCATCCGAAGTTGTCCATACTCAGGTGGCGGTCCCTAGGGCGGCTGCGTCCAGAACTGTCCGCTAGCCGGTGCCGTGGGTGTTGAGCCCGTGCTCCATGGATAATCTTTGATGCTTGGCCCACACGATCCCTCGCCATTGGCGTCGCGTTTGCTGTTCTCCCACGCCATCAAGGTGGGAATGACTTTATCCACTGACCACTCAGGTTTACGCATGAGCTTGGCGCGGGCCTCGGGATCGGCGGCGCCGCGGATCAGCTGGGCTTTGAGCCGCCCCCTGTAGCCGGGTCCGAAATCGCACCAGGCGGCCAGGCGTCGCAGCTCACTGAGCCATTCAGTGACCGTCTCGCCCGGCCGCTGTTTGCGCTCGACAAACAACAACTCGGACATCGCAGGTGACGGGTCAAATGCCCCATAGCGTTCCCGAAGGGCTCCCAACACGTCCTCCAACGTCACGTCGTCTGAGAGCACCTTCAGAGGGTGTACGCTTCCCGCAATCCCTTCGTATTGCTCGGGAGTACAGATTTACAAGAGCGCGAGCTTCTGCTCCATGGGCTCCACAAAGCCTTGCGTGGCCATGGCCAGCACCAGCCTGTCCACGTAGCTCGCCCATCGTTCTCGGCCAACTTGAAATGGGTCGAAACGAAACCGCCTCGCAGCCATTCCGTCGCCCCGTAACACAGCGCGATCGGCCCACCCACTGTTGTCATATGATAAAATGCCCTGGCCGTCCGGCACGCCGGCACGGCAATATCACTGTGGCTGATACGGCACACGCGCCCGCGCGTGGCCGGTCAACCGTAAAAGTGGGCGTTAAAAGAAGGGTTAAAAACTTACAGTGGGGGCCGGTCGCCGTCTCGGTCGTGCACTCATCCTCGTCGTCCACTGCTGTGTCCGGGCGAGGTGGGAGAGAGACGGAAGGTGTTGATGGTGAAACACTGGTTTAATGGTCACACGAGTCACATGAACACTGATACAAAAATACTTAAGGAAACACTACTATAACTGACTGGTGACTAAATAGCGCAATACGCAAAGAAATATCCTAGATAACACAATGAAGCCCGGAGGCAGAGAGATCCCGAGCAGCACGTCCACGAGTGGTGGCTGGAGAGGAGTGTCGTTCCTCTCGTGCCGGGCCGACCAGGTCGGCTCCGGAGCGCGGCGGCGGCGCGCTAGCAGCGCGCTCTGGTGGCGGCCGCACGAAACGGGGGCCAGGGCTGGCACCGCCGTGGGAGGCGGGGGCCGGACACGGCACTAACTTATATATATATATATATATATATATATATATATATATATATATATATATATATATATATTACTTTGAATATATTTTCCTGGTCTCTGTGGTGCTTTCCTTGATTTCTTTTGCTTCAAATATTGCATTTAGCTTTGCTTCCTTTCTTGCTCTTGTTTTGCTTTCCTGCTTGCTTCCTTTTAATTGCTGTAAATTTTGGTGTTTGCTCATCCTTGTCCTGACTTAAAAGAAAAGAAAGTTGTAGTGCAAGAAGCTTCTGTCCTTCAACAAACCATTTGATTTGTTTTAAAAGAATTTAATGCATTAAAATTTTGTTTGGGGAACACCTTGTGCTAGGGATTATTTCCAAAACTCAGGGCAAGGATGAGTGATTGTTGCAGCATGTGGCATGTGTGATTTTTGAATCTGGAAAAAGCCTGTCACTCAAGGGTTTCTTCGTCTCCAATCCATATAATATGAAGTTCCAATTTCAGAACACGCCTCGTAAAATTTGAAAGATTTTGATTTTGTCATTAATCACCAAGATTGAGTAATTAGTTACACCTTTAGGTGACAAGCAAATTTTACAATTTAGGATTTAACTTTTTATTTCACAGCTGCAAATTCTCAAAGAAGATCACCATAGTGTTTCATAAAATAAAAATGAATAAACAAATTCTATCACTATCTCACACTTTATTTTATTTTCCTGCTCCTCTATTTATCAAAAATAATTAATTTGAAACAAATATTTAAAAGAAAACTGCAGGATACGGAAGGCACTGACGCGGCGGGGCTGCCCGTGAGCGGCGCCTATAATGCGCTAAATTAATGCCTATGCAGCGCCCATGGACACACTGGAAAAACAAAGGTGCTATATAGCACCCTTTTTGGGGTGCTATTGAATTTTATGGGGTGTTACTGCACTAACGCCTGTGTAAAGGCACGAATAGGGCCAAAAATAGCACTTTTAGGAGGCGATAGCGCCTTTCTAAAGGCACTATTTCACTAACGCCTTTAAAAGGCATTAGATAGCACCTTTGTTTTTCCAGTGCAGCGCCCTAAAAAGCGCCTTTTTGGCGAAGTTTGTATGCGCCCGCCAAGCGCCCAGTTCGGGCACCCGCCGCAGCGCTCATTGCGCGCTCTTGCGGCGCCTGCCTTCCGCTGTGGTAGGTTTCGATACCCTCGCTTTTCCCCGCAGTTGCCAAGTTGCCCCGAGTTGCCCACTTCCGGGGACTGAATAATGAAGAACAAGTATTACAGCCGATTTCGTAAAAGTTTTGAACCTGATATTCGGGGATTCATTAGTCGGCTTTCTTGCACATGTTCCTTCAGTTTCAGTCATGGGTAAGTGGTTATTAGCAATGTTCTTGTCCTTGAACGCCGCAGCTTTATACCTTAGTGCCACTTAACCTCTTCGCTGAGGTGTGAAAACTATCTCCTTATGTCCGTTTATTTTTCTAGATGTCCATCAGGGCTATCACGTTTCCCTGCGCGCGCGTTCCGTCTCCCATGCTAGCCGCCGTTCGCCGCGTCTAGCGGCCGACCGTTCCTCCCGTTCCGCCGGTTTGCCGTGTTGCCAGATTGCAGCAGCCCTGGCCGTAGAGGAAGCATGCTGTGTCAACAGCCAAACATCGTCCGATCCCGGCTCCGGCTCCCGTCTCATTTGACCTGCGAGCTGCGGTGGAGTAACGTGCCCTCGCACTAGCGAAGATGACCACAAATCAAGGTAAGAAAAGTCCACGTGTTGCTGTAATGTGGGACTCCGTTCTAAGTATTGTGGTCCCACCGGAAGAATAGCCTCTCTCTCTCTCTCTCTCTCTCTCTCTCTCTCTCTCTCTCTCTCTCTCTCTCTCTCTCTCTCTCTCTCTCTCGCACTTATGGGCTCGCCTATCTAGTCATTTGGTGTGCTAAACTCTCGGTGGTAGGACAATAGCAGAAATGCATGAAAACTGCATTTTGTTCTAGTTTGCCGTTAGGGGATAGGAGTCCAGCTCCGTAGTGAGATCATAACGCCGCTTTTATTTTAATTGGTTTTTCCCATAGATCCCACTGAACAGCAGTGGAACGCCCTCCTGGACGCCCTCGGCCGCTTCAAAGTGATGCTGGGCGACTTCAGCGGGGAGGGTGCGGGAGCTGCTGGGCGCCACGACGAGCTGTGGGCCCAGACCGCTCACCGGCTCAACCAGATGGGGGGAGCCTTCAAGTCGTGGGAGAAGTGGAAGGATGTAAGTGTACGAGCGTCTGAATTCTCCACTGTGTCGAAGTGTAGATACCTTGAAGAATTCAGACACACTACATTTGTTCTGTGTCATCCCAAGTAGCGGCAATGCGCATTTTAATGCGCGTTGAATGTCATACATTTTAGACGCATTTCATGCGCACAATGTACTTTAAATGCGTTTGAAATGTATGACCTTCAGTGCCCATTTTAATGCGCATAGCCGCTACTTCTGATGCCACCTGTTTTAGTAACAGACAGCATAGGTCTGTATTGTCCCACCAGTTGTCTTTCGTCCTGACAGCCAGTCTGATCTGCAGTGCCTAAGGTGCCTGCTATGCCGGCCTATAAACGGGCGCTTATGTAATATATCGTTCCAGGCCTTCAACAATCTAAAGAGTCGCGCCAAGCGCCAATATGTGGAGCGGGCCCGCCATGCACGGGGGACGGGCGGTGGTCCGCCTCTTGCTGAGGACCTGGAACCGGCCAAGCTCGGGATGAACCCCATTTATTGCCGGGTCATGGCATTCGTGCCCAAAACCCAGCTGTTGGGCCACGATGGGGTGCCTGACCCTCTTCAGGTAAGTTATATGGTAACATAGTTGCCCCCGGTTGCCCCAGTCTCCACCGTTACCCGAGGGGGTAATCACTTGGGTTCGTAGCGTACGGCCTATTTCGTGGCATTTCTCCTGCCACTTCGGTTATTTTTTGCCCATTTCGGATTATTTCGTGGTATTTCGCAGTATTTCGTGGGTATTTCGCGACTATTTCACGAACTATTTCGCATCTATTTCGGGGGAAGGTGTACGAATTATTTTGCAAATTATTTCCCCCTCGCCGTTACCCTGCTGTTTTGCCAGACTCAGTACCAATTAAGTGACTTTTACTTCGCAGATGCAGTGGCAGCCGCCAGCAGGACAGCAGGGGCACCCACCGCTACCACAGTGGCGCCAGCCACAGCCGCAGCAGCAGCATCTTGGCATACAGCGACCCTGGCAGCAGAACCCCGTGCCCGGGCCGGAGCGCCACGCCGCCCAGCCTGGCCAAGGCCAACGGCCTTACTTGTACCAGCCCCGACCAGGATTCCAGGTCGCCCACAACGTCTACCCGGCTACTCTTGGTAAGTCATGTCCGCAGAGATGTGCGTTTCTCGCTCGTCGGCCAACCGACAGTGGCCAGACCAGTCTGCGCAGCGCACAGGCTGACCTAGAGTCCTGTATAGCAGAGAGACCCGCCACTGTTAACAAAATGGCGGCGGCGCTCCCCTTACCTCCTCACCCCGCTCGAACCGCACCGTAGCGAGCCGCGCCGCGTCAGCCACACCTCTGAAGAAATACCAACATAGCATCTTAACTATGCTCAGCAATTTCATGACCACATTATGTTTTTCCTTACTTTAGTCTATTTGAATCATTTAATTTATTATTTAACTATAACATATTTCATTTGTAGACCCATAGTACTTCTCAGTTGTGGAAGGAATAAGTTATATATTTTTTTTACTGGTTGCTACTCTTGGGAAACAAAATGGCGGATTAGCTTCCCACATGACCGCTCTTAGCCAATCACAGCTTGCGCCTCCGGTGGCGGGTCTCTCTGCTATACAGGACCCAGCCACTGTCGCAGACTGCGGGCGCCTAAACGCACAACTAGTGCACTAACAATGTAATCTGCTCGCGAGAAAATTGGCTACAATGCTCACACATTATGTTCTTGCTTCCAGGTGTGACTCCGCAGATTTCCATCGGAGCCACACCAGAGTCGGCCGCGGGTTTCTCGTGGGCAGAGGTGAGATTCGGTACCGCCCGGTCCCGACACTCCGGGACCGCTCGAATGCGGTCCGGGCCCAGGCCCGGTCTACCGGTCCGGGCCCGGGCCCGGTCTACTGGTCCGGCGCGGTACCGGTTCGGTACCGACCGGACTGGGACCGGATTATTGCCGGCCGGGCCCGGGCCCGCATTAGCGGACGAGGGGATCACTGCGCACGGCGCGCGCGCTCCCGTCTGCCTGCCTCTCCCTCTCGCCCCTCTCACGTTTCGCTACACAAATCACAAATGTTGCCCACCGGCACCGGCTGAGTAAAATTTTTAGCGGGAGTATGGTAATTGGAGCGAAAAATCAGAATAATAAATTTCTGTCAACTATATGTGTATACACATGTATTGTATACTTTTGGAAACATAAACAAAATTATATTTGGGCTTGTTAAACTATAGAGCTATACATAACAGTACAAAACTTAACATGAAAAATTTAATTGATAAGATCAGCATTTGAGTTGACAAACAGAATGTCACTTGCAGTACTGGGGTGGAGTCTCAGCCTTTTCTGCCTGAACACATGGCCTGCTTCGCTAAACTCTCGCTCAGCTGACGCACTAGAGGCAGGAATTACTAGTTGCTGCTGGGCCAAACGAGACAGCCGGGGAAAGCGTGCTCTCTGGAAAAAAAAAATTGTTATTATTTACATTTATATTCTTAATAGTAACGGTGTTTTACCGATAAATTTTACCTTCTGTTTCCACCAGCCCAGAATTTCGGAATCATCTCCGATTGGTTCGCGGAGATACCGGTCTATCTCATCCTCGACAATCTCCTCACTGTCCTCTGCGTCCTCTAAATATTTTCTATACACCTCTGCCGGCCTCGGCCGTTTCGGCGGAGGTGGTGCAGCAGCTTCAGCTTCATGGTCCTCCATCTCCACAAGTATTTTTTTCATTTCTGTGTGCACCTAAAATCACATAAACGTCTATTAACTTTAAAAATATTATTATTTATCGCTATATCGAAAACTAGAGAAAACGAATTAACTACGTTCTACAAATCTATGCTACGGCTACGCTACAAATTTAGCTCTACGTTGACAATGATTATTAAAAGGGCCATGGGATAGGAGATTAAAAAAAAAAAAAAAAAAAAAAAAACTTAACACCTCAGTTCGTTCTTCGTTTGTCATCATTCGGAGTTTCCGGGATGATGGCCACAAAAAGTTGGCCGTTTTGTGGCGCATTTCACACTTATAAACTCTTTCGAGCTGTAAATGAATTCTTTCTTTCAGAACAGTTATGAGTTGGTCCTGGCCCTGGCTCGGTTGTTGGCAGTGGTCAGCGAGGGCTGCCCGGGACAAGACAACATGCTGGAGGGTTGGGGTCTTGTCCGCCTGGAGTTTAGCTGACTCAACCTTAAAAGGCGTGAGAAGGTCTATAAATTGCTTCAGAGTGTTCTTCTGCACATTTTTTAGCCTAGCCGACTCATCGCGCGCGGCCAATGCAACACAAAGCTAAAAGACACACACAAAAAAAATAATTCTCAGATGGCTAATAGGCTAACCATGTGAATCGCGAAGTCTATCGTTAAAGAAAACGGGGAAACGGCGTCTAAAATTTAATATTTGCACACTCGACTAGACACAGGTGCGGATCCAGCCGATACCTGTAAGATAGGGAGGGAGAGCGGCTAGTTGCCTACATCCAGGCGGATTGTGCAGAAATTGCATACCTAGCAGGCGGCGAGTAGGGGCACGCGGTCTAAGAAAGGGGGCAAGGGGCAAAGCTAGAGGGGGGGGGGGGGGGGTGGCACCCCTGGCTCTCTGGATCCGCACACCTGTCCGTACATTATAAGTAGATTGATAATACTTGCCTCATCATCGACTTTGTAAATTGACTCAAACATTGTGAGGTGTCCCACCTCACTTCCATTTCCTGCTTCAGGGTGGATTTCAGCTGGGTGTTCAAGGAAGAACTCTTTACATATGTCACTAAAGCCTTACACTGGCCATGAATGTAGGCATAACGCAGAGGAAAAAATTCTGTCTGCCATTGGCACTTCAGATCTTGAGCCAGAGGGCTATCATTTACACCTAAGGCAGTGGCGACTTTGATTTCAGGCCACAGTGACCCAGCCACGTCTGGGCCGTGATAGCGGCACATTAATTTCTCTAACAGTCTGAGCGTCTGAAGCAGATCGTCTACCCTGTCAATGTCGATGCCAGCAAGCAAAAACTCTCCAGACCTTCGCTTCAGACGTTGTGTGATCTTTAATAATAATAATAATAATAATAATAACAACAACAACAACAATAATAATAATAATAATTTCTACCTCTGTCAGTCTTTTGCGAAATGCAGTTAGCATTGGAAGATAGACCGGGGGTGTCACACCTGGCCTCTGCTTCTTGCTTATGGGAAACTTGCTTTTCATGGGAAGGCGGGCATTAAGATGGGTCAGAAGTTCGCGGACAGAGCCGACTATGTCGGACGCCTCCGGATTCAACATGGTGATTTCATATTTTTTCAGGCCTAGGCCGGTTTTTAGAACTGTGTTGATAACATGAGATATATACAATCCAGGCGAGAGAAATTTTTTAAAGCTAAAACGATGTTGGCGCCTCTGTCAGTTACAAATACTATTTTCTCTACTTCCTCTTCGCCTATTCCTAGCAACTGAAATTGGAACAGAATCTGAGCGCGGATGTTTTCCGCCGACGCTGCCTCGTCCCCAAAGTCAATAGTAAAGGCAGTGCGCCGCTCAAGTTTGTTCTCGCTGTTCAGGATGTGCAGGATGACCGCCAAAAAGTGGACTTTCTTGTTCTCCTGCGTCCACATATCGGTTGTAGCGGCGCATCGGCCCGCGGCGATGGCCTCCCGGGCGCGCGGTACAAATTTCAGTTTTATGTCACCCGCAATCTCTTCCAGTTTGTCAGTCACCGTAGTGCGGTGAGGAACCATGCGCCGCCGCACGTCCAGACGGCCATGTGTAGCCCCAATGTCAACAAACGACTGGGCGAGATTTAAAAACCCCTCCCCCTCTACGGACTGAAAAGCAGCTAGATCGGTGGCACAGTACAAGGTGCTCATTTTCAAAACCTCTGACTTCACCTTGCCAGGCACAATTTGATTTAGAGGGGGCAGAGGTGTGTCTTCTGAGGGTGCGGCAAGTCTAGCGGCCTCCGCTTTCTTGACACAAGGGTGCCGTGACAGCCCACTTGTTCCTGAGAAAATAATTACCGACCTCAGAAAGTTGGGTAATGTTACTTTGGTTTATATAGTATATATTACAAGACGTGATCGCCCCGCTCCGCCCCGCGTGCCCCCGCCCCAGCTCACCACCGCTGAGGAAAGGTACGCCTGGTCGATAGGCAATATCTCTCAACATCCACCAAAATTTAGGCAAAAGGTGAGGCAAGTCCACGTCACGTTTCCCCTCGCGCCTCGCGCTCTGCCCACGCGAACAAAAAATTACAAAGAAATCATAACACTGGCCACTGTGAAACACAAATGTAAGCATATAACCATGTCCCCCCTCCCCCCTCTCCTTTCTCTCCTATTTGCCTGCAGTCCGCGTCGCGCGACTGGTCCGCCCCGCCCGTCCCCGCCCCCCGCCCCCACCCCGGGCCCAGCCATTACCCTAGGACCACATCTCCGCGTTCATGACACAGCCAGAACTCACCTTTGGAAGACACGTAGCTCTTCACTTGCTTGCAACTGACACAATACAAATAACCACTGTACTTCTCTTTCACTGTCTCTGTCGCTGCAACGTTCACTTTCCGCCACACAAACCAACACGAACTTTTTTTAGGACGTTCATCCTCCGGGGCGATCACGAAGTCTCTGCAGGCAATCTTGGCGTGTACTTGCGCACTAGTGAGTTGCGAGGGAGCGTCGTCGTCTGCCCCGTCTGCCTCCATGATGCAGCGATGAGATTGATGAGCGAGCGTGTCCCTAGGGAAAAATATAGCTGACCCGGGACTGATGTTAACTGATCGGACCTATCTAAAAACTGATTTTAACTGACGATGCCTGAAACGCAATTTTGTACCTGTCAATAACGTCAAGTTACTTGGTTTTAAAACGGTGTTAGCTGGACGATACTCAGTTAGTATCAGCCTTTTCTCAGTTACTAAAAATCAGTAAGAGTCAGCTTTGATCAGTTTGACGTACAAGTGAATGTGAGCTGACCAGAAGCTGAATTGTGTACTCAGTCGGAGCTAATTTTTACTGAACCTTCCTGATTTCCAAAGCGCCGAAAGTCAACTCGGAGCAGCTCAGCGACAGAGCGCTGATCGGAACTGACTGTCATTCAGTAAGTGCTCAGTTGCAGCTCAGTTCGCACTCGGATTTCATTCAGTTCGCGTTTAACTGACAATTTGACTGATGTTAACTGATTAAGCCTCAGTTATTTGGGAGTTCCCCGTCAGCTTTGCATCAGCTACTTTTCCGTGCGTGACCGTGATGTCAAGTATTTCCAGCAGCTACACTCAGCTTTTATCAGTTAAAATCAGTTACAAGCAGCTCGTCCTCGTATCATTGAAATGGGATGGTGTCCCAGCAAGCCTCTTCTCAGAAAAGCCCGATGGGTGAGGGGTAGCGTACGCGCTCTCGAACACTAAGGTAGCGAGTTCGAATCCCAGCTGATCCGTCCGGTAAATGCATCGGAGGACTGTAGGAACTAGCGATCTGATTTTTCCCATACGCCTGTATATGTAAAAAGCTGTAGATACATTTATGTGATATTTACCACAAATATTTTTTTACAGTGTATAATTATACACCCTATGCGAGGTGAATGTTACTCAGCTAAAAACTCAGCTAACTACGCGCAATCATCAGGTGTACCTGAATCGCGGAGTCAGATAATTTCAACTACACTCAGTTGGAGTCAGTTACGTAAGCAGCTAAACTCAGTTACAAGCGGTTTCGCCAATTTAGAGCTGACTACTGATCAGCTTTCAGCGCGCCAAACTCAGATAATTTGGCGTAATTGTGAGGTACTTTCAGTTAAATGTCAGCTAAAATGAAGGTCCAGGACAGGTTCACTTCAGCTTTTAGATAGGTCCGATCAGTTAACATCAGTCCTGGGTCAGGTATTTTTTTCCCTAGGGGTGTGTGCCGGCCGGTGGCAGAGTGGCGTGGACAGTGGACAGCCCGGTCGCCCAGGCGAGACGGCAGTGCAGAGAGCAGTGTCCGAAATTTCACAGCTATGTTTGCACGCAGCCTCCGTACACCGCCGCCTTGAAATTTTCTCCCGCAAAACGAAAACGAAGGTACGCGCTGCGGCGGCTCGGAAAACGCCACCAGGGGACTTCCCCTTGTCATCGTGACGGCGCCGGAGCAGCGCCGGCGCTGCCGCCGCTGGCTGGCCGGGGCCGGGCCTCTGTCGTTTAATTGTTGCGTATTTTCAGAAAAGGCCGTGCCGAGCCGTGCTTTTGGTTAAAAATATATCGATATATATAATAAATAAAAATATGTGTGTGTGTGTGTACTTGAATGGAAAAAAAATTACGGGAGAAACATGGAAGTCAACCGGGGAGTAAGACAATTTGTGAGGGTAGTCAAAACAAAGGCGTGGGGACAGTGGGTGAACTCGAGGGGTCGTCAACTCCCCTTGGCCGTGTACGGAGGAATATATATTACAAGTAATATAGGTAAGATCAAGTAATATCAAGTATTATTGTAATATCAAAGAATATTAAGTAATATCAAGTAATATTTTGTAATATTATGTAATATTATGTAATATTATGTAATATTATGTAATATTATGTAATATTAGAGTAATGTTGTGTAATATTAAGTAATATTAAGTAATATTTGAGTAATATTTACTGAAAAATTGAATATTGTTGCCACTAAACACAGGATGATTTTAAAGTGCTAAAAGGAAGGTAACCCAAAAACTATAGTTTGTCACCACTTGTCTATACCGATCCCCACCTAAGAGTTGACGTGACACGACTTCAAACCAGTTAAAAATAACACAGGTGCTCCCGGAAAGAAGATTTCAGGGATTCGAAGAATGAATTAATGATTGCAGTAAGTGGTCCAGGTAAACCACTTATTTCGACTTTACATGACAACGGGTCACGGTCACTGACTATGCTATCATCATTATGATGAAAGGAATTTGAAAGATTTTCATCAACCAGGCTGATTTCCAGATTTTTGGATCTATAAGTAAAATTATTCTGAGCTGCATAATTAAATGTCTTGATTGCTTCTGCAACAGTTGGCAACTGAACAGGAGTAGAGGTTGTTAGACTATATGAGACAGAAAGTACATGCAAGTTTTCTATAATAGATGCAATGTAGCTCACTTCAATATACAATGATGTATGACCATCATCCAGCTCAGGGCTGTTTAAAAGGTCTCCCTTCACACCAGCTTTCACCAAGTATGTCTGCAGTTCGTGCATGAAATGACCCTTTCAAAAGAAACCAAATGGCAAGTTATTGTAAAAGTAATAAAAAGGTGTAAATGAGTTACACAACAGAGTTAATCACCTTGAAAAATTTGGCATCAGTCAGTCCACTAATTAATAGCCTATTTGTTGGAGTAGGAGAGGCAGACGGCTCTGCTACTTGCCTCAGCACAAGTGGGTCCTTGGCTCCATCATAAAGCAGCTTAAGTGAAGCTACATGAGTAGCTGATGCAACTGAATTGAGCTGTACCAAAAACATCAGATGAGTGGATGGAAACAAGTTGGGGTATGAGATAGGGCATTTAGGCAACAACATGAAATTCACCTGATTCAAGTGCCTTACCTTGATAATACCTGAGTTGTCAGGTTGAACTGTAACTGATAGTACAGAGATGCCATGTAATCTATCATCAGCAATAGATTTCTGAATTTCACCTTCAAGCCAAAACAGAAAATAATCCTGAAAAAGTAATGTTACAGGAAAGCTTAGAATAACTAAAGAAATCCGCCTCTGAGGGAAAGCTAATCACAGTCCACATGTAACGTAGTGGGATTTGCAAATCACTAACTTACATCAAAATAAGGCATAGGCATTGCCTCCACACTAACAGAATCAGTTAGAATCATTGACACTTTCTGAACTGCAATATCAGCATTATAGACCAGGCTGATTTCCAGATTTTTGGATCAATAAGTAAAATTATTCTGAGCTGCATAATTAAATGTCTTGATTGCTTCTGCAACAGTTGGTAACTGTAAAGGAGTAGAGGTTGTTAGACTATATGAGACAGAAAGTACATGCAAGTTTTCTATAATAGATGCAATGTAGCTCACTTCAATATACAATGATGTACGACCATCATCCAGCTCAGGGCTGTTTAAAAGGTCTCCCTTCACACCAGCTTTCACCAAGTATGTCTGCAGTTCGTGCATGAAATGACCCTTTCAAAAGAAACCATATGGCAAGTTATTGTAAAAGTAATAAAAAAAGGTGTAAATGAGTAAAACAACAGAGTTAATCACCTTGAAAAATTTGGTATCAGTCAGTCCACTAATTATTAGTCTATTACTTGCTCCATCTGTAGATGATGACTGTAGATTTTCTGTAGAATCTTGGACTTTAAACCGCCGACTTAAAGTAAAGTCATTTTCTTTCTCTTTAAACTCATTGGTCCAGACGAGTGGGCCAACACCAATGTCTCCATCATCATCCCTTGATTCAAAAGGTGTCTCTCTCTCTTTAAAAGGTGTCAACCTCTGCAACTGTTGTACTATTTCTGAAATTAGAAAATATTGTTAAAGAGCCTGATAAGGGGCAAAATGAAAACGATTTAGAACCACAAACAATAACATACCAGAACCATACCCATCATTATCTTCTGGGTATTTTTTAGGTGTATGCTGACCTAAGAATGAAGACAGCAGAATTATACGGAATGTTGATTTCATACATTACAAATACCAATACAATCAACTGGAGTACGTACAATAATAAGGTTTTTTGGCCGGAGGGGATCGAAGATCAGTGTCAGTGGACCAAGGCAACTTATCTGAAACCAAAATAATGTTGAAGAGTATAGGTGGATAGAGGTTAACGTGCACATTTGAATAAATGTAGCGTATAGTGATTTTCTTCGGGAATTAAAATAAATCATGAAAAGGAAGGATGAGACCTAACCTGTTGGTGCTGATGGTGATGCCATCACTGTTGCCATCACTGTGGACAAATCGTAAGGCAATGCGACATCCATGCCATTATGGACGGGCCACGCACGAAGAGCATTTAGTATTTCGTCATCTAGAAAGCAAATGAATCACAGTAAAGATAGTAACAAGTGCATGAGCTGATTGTTAAGAAATCACCCATGCCGGCAAAAGCTATATGCTAGCCGTGTGTGTTCGTACCTGAGTATTTAATTTCTTCCTCCGGGGAATCGTACACGAAGTAAACATCGCCGTTGTCTCTAACAAACTTACGCACATCACTGTCCTCCATGATTGTTTATTTACAATTATATACATCCATTGCACAGAAGCAACACTCGGACTAGGGAATGCCTCATTCGCAGATACCAACATCAACATAATCACATTACCAGCCTCCTCACACCTAAACGACCTAAACTTCCCGCAGCAACTTTGCGGAGAAATATAGCAGCACACAGTTATTCGCAGTACTAGTTAGAGAGGTCGATCGCTATGTCGAAGGTCAAAGGCGGTCAAAAGTCCGAATTTGAAATTCCACATTTGTGCGCGTTTTCGCATCTCTGCGTCTCGGCTTTTTCTCTATTCTCTTTTCGCTTTTTCGCTTTTCGCTTTTCCGCTTTCTCGCCTCGCGTCTCTGCTTCTCCGCCTCGCGTCTTCGCTTCTTCGCCTCGCCTCCTCACTTCTCCGCTTCGCGTC
The DNA here is from genome assembly GCA_029379305.1 of Frankliniella fusca. NCBI lineage: Eukaryota > Metazoa > Arthropoda > Insecta > Thysanoptera > Thripidae > Frankliniella > Frankliniella fusca. The sequence goes on from JAHWGI010000968.1 coordinate 93,237, forward strand.
TCCGCTTCTCCGCCTCGCCTTCGCGCGAAGGCGTCTCCGCGCCTCCGCGCCTCCGCTTTCCGGCTTATACTGGATATCTTCCTGGGGTCGGTGTCGGGATTGACGCCCTGGGCTGAGTCTTCCGTCCTCGAGCCGGGACCCTCGACGCCCTGGGCTGAGTCTTCCGTTCTTGAGCCGGGACCCTCGACGCCGTGGACTGGGTCCGCTGTACTCGGGCCGGGACCCTCAACATCGTCCGCTGGGCCTGCTGTCACCGAGCAGGGACCGTCACGGGCTGGGCTGTCCGATTCGGCCAGTGTGACCCCGCCGGTTGTTTTACCAGGTTTGTTAACTGCTAGTATCAGCTTTAACCGGCTTTAACTGATTCAATCTATTAAAGTACATGAGCAGGTTCTCATAGCGCCTGGTAGGTAGGCAACATCTTGACTCCAGGGCATGCGAGTACTGCGGTGTGGCCTACTCCGAGTCTCGCAGGCGCTGAGCTTCCCTCATTATGCCGGATGAATGTCAGGGCTCCGTAACTTATCATAACACAAACGAATGTTTGTTACTCAATGTAACAAAACACATGTCAAATTAAAAGTTAAATTTATCGTTGTCATTGTAACATTTTCAGAATTTGCTCAGTTTTCCCCCAACCCTAATTAAATTTCTTTTACTAATAAGTTCCAGTCACATTTTTTCTACCCCGTACTTATCAGTAATGTACACAATTTTGTTCATGTATATCGGAACTCACAGATGCTGTCAACCTGCTGACTGCGACGTTGCAGTCTATGGACTTCGGGCCAGTGGGGATAGACACAACAAATCTAGAAGTAACGATAGGCAAATTTGCCTTAGCTGTCGACACACTATCAAAATTAGGATAGCATGTTGCATTGTTATATTTTTGTTTCATTATTTTTGTTCGTATTAATATATATATATATATATATATATATATATATATATATATATATATATATATATAGTTGTATTGTGGGTTCTGTGGGGAGCCGATATCAGTGTGAGTCGTAGTTCATCTGAGGGAAGACTGGCGACGAGCTCAAAGCTCGCGCCCCTTTTATTGGGTGATTGGCAAAACAACAGGAAGAACAAAGGCGATCGTAAAACAAAACTATTGTTGGGTTCTGGCTGCATGTATAAGAGGATGTCGCTTCCAACAGTGATCACTGATGGCCGTGCCTCGGAGAGCCTTCTGCTTGTTTGGGTGTAACCTGGTTAGGTTATAGCGACAGTACTACAGATATATATATATATATATATATATATATATATATATATATATATATATATGTGTGTGTGTGTGTGTGTGTGTGTGTGTGTGTGTGTGTGTGTGTGTGTGTGTGTGTGTTACGGGCCGAGCCCGGTGGCCGGGCCGACCTAGGTTGGACCGGGCCAAGCCCGGCTGGACCGGAGGTGGTTGGGCCAAGCTGATATGGACCTAGCTTGGACCGGGCCAAGCTAGGTGAAATCAACTTGGCCCAAATTTTGTTGGGCCGAGTCCAAATTACAATTGGGTGAGAACAGAAACGACTGCAAATGCACGCGAATGGTACCCAACCCCACCCACCTCTACCCACCCCTACCACTACCCACCCCTACCCACCCCTACCCGCACTCACCCCCACCTACTCCCACCCCTACCCGCACCCACCCCCATTCACACCATTCCCTGTAATAGAAGTCCCTATTGTTAGATCTATAGCTCTATAGAAACCAGCAACCGACCATTTGAGCACTGTACACTTGGCTGAGACCATGGCTGCGGTCCACTTCGAGCTCGAGGAAGACGCGGAGCTGGAGGCGGAGATGGAGACGAGAAGACTGGTGCCGGACATGAGCCAGTTACCCGACCGCCAGCGATTCGATGATAAAATTGCTGAAATCGTGTGGAAGCAGGAGGCTACCATGACCGACTACACTAAGTACTTTCCTGCTCCTCTCTACCAAAAGTACTTAGAAGAGACGAAAGCGGCCAGGGCGAAAAAAAAGCACAGAACGGGCCTAGACTACAGGCGGATGAAGAGGTTCGCGGTGTGCACCATAAACGACGAGGAGCGGCTCATCGACCCACCTCAACCTGGGCAGACCGCGATGAAGTTCTACGTGCGTACTGACGAGCTTTACGACATCATCGCGGAGGCGCACCTGGCGACGGAGCACAAGGGCCGCATCGTCATCCAGACGATGACAGGCGTGAAGTACGCGAACGTCACCAAGGTCGCCATCCAGACCTTCATTGACCTCTGCCCGACCTGCCCGACAAAGAAACGCGTCGAGAGAAAAGGACTGACTGTGAAGCCGATGATTTTCAGCCAGCTTAACGACCGCATGCAGATTGACCTAGTGGACATGCAGACCATGGCGGACGGAGAGTGGAAGTGGATCTTGGTGTGCCAAGACCACCTCACTAAGTTTATTCACCTCCGTCCCCTGAAAAGCAAGCTCGCTGCAGCCGTCGCCGAGCATGTCCTGAGTATCTTCTTGGTGTTCGGCGCCCCCACTGTGCTTCAGAGTGACAACGGCTGGGAGTTTTGCAACGCCATCATCGAGTCCCTGAAGGAGACCTGGCCTGAGGTCAAAATCGTCCATGGTTAGTACGTCGATCGCCCGGTGCGATTCACTGTGAAAAATACTCGTAAGGGTTACGGGAAAATTTTCCATGATAAAAGTCGTAAAATTACAATTTGAAATTGTAAATTTACAAGCACTCATTATCGACTTTACGAGGATATTTTTCACAGTGTTGAGCACTACACCACTTTTTACTTAATTCCACTTATGATTTATTAGGCACCCCACGTCACTCTCAGAGACAGGGGAGCGTTGAGCGAGCCAATCAAGACGTTTAGGATATGCTAACTGCGTGGATGATGACGTTCAACACCAAGCAGTGGTCGAAGGGGCTGCAGTGGGTCGCCTGAAAGAAAAACCGGGCCCTCCACCAGGTAGAAAGTGTGGCGCATGTGGCCGCAACGTCCACCAGCACAGGATGGTGGCTCATGTCGTATTTCATCAGGGCACGGGCCGGTAACCGTATGAGGCGGTCTTCGGCACCCCTATGAAGATAGGAGTGACAACTTCGATCCCGAGCACGATGGTTCCGGAGGTGGCCACGGAGGAGGAGCTGCGAGCCTTCTTGGAGAGTATTCAAATCTCTGGCTCCGAGCCTGGGTCAGGCGCAGACTCCAAACCCGAGCAGCAGCAGCCAGCCCGCGAGGTGGTGCCAGCGCGCCTACCGCAGCGCATCGTGCCCTCAAGCACTGTGCAGTGGCTGCTGCAGGACACCACCCGTGGGCCTTCCCTGCGGACTCCCTCCCCGCGCACGCCTGCTGCTTCCGTAGCCGTCAGCGCCACCAGGGCCCTGTCCATGACCCGCCGGCCTCCTGCCGTGACGCCAGTGTCAGCGCCGCGCTTCCGTGGTTGGGGCGAGCCCAGCACCTCCAGGATGGCCTGCACTGACTGCGGGAAAACTGCTCATTCAATGACACATGCCAGGAGTGTGGGCGTCCTGTCCACACTCTTTGAGCATATGACGGTGTGTGCAGAGTCTGTCACCAGGGCCAGACTATTGCCAGGCATCAGGCAGCTGCGCGAGAGGGCCTCCTTGCTCAGGCCGCCCGTATGACACGGACATCTGAGCGGCGTCATCCTGGGCCCAACGTCGGGGACACTGATGCCATTCCGGTAGCAGATGTCGACCGCGCTCGGGGTGACCCGAGAAACGTTATGGGCGTGATGCTGAGGGTCACGGACAACGGGCTGTATGAAGTCGGCAACGAGCATGGGGTCCTGGAGCGCCTCCTCAGCCGCAACCAGTTTGCTCTGACAAAGGAGAAATTCGTCCGCCTCGAAGATGTTCCTCGGGAGCAAACTTTGACCATTCGCGGCCTGGCCACCACTTCAAGCATCTCGGGAGGACAAGGCTACAAGCGCTGCATGTGCAAAGTTGCCTGCCGCGGACGCTGCTCATGCAAGGCTGCCAAACTCCTCTGCAATTCTAAATGCCACCCCGGCATTATCTGTACAACAAATAATTCTTTTTCTCGCCCAATTGTTATTTGGACTCTATATTCGGAATTCTATAGAGCTAATTCTAACAATAGGGACTTCCCTTACAAGGAATGGTGTGAATGGGGGTGGTTGCGGTTAGGGGTGGGGGTAGGTGCGGGTAGGGGTGGGTAGTGGTAGGGGTGGGTAGAGGTGGGTGGGGTTGGGTACCATTCGCGTGCATTTGCAGTCGTTTCTGTTCTCACCCAAAAAGAAAATCAATTGAAATTGCTGCAATAGTGAAATAAAAAAGAAAGAATGATATATCCTACTTGAAGTCTTGATCTTTGAAATTTTAGCATCCAAAGTTGGCGTGGATTTTCTCTTTCTTAAAATAAATTTAATTTTTCGCATAAGAAGATTATTTATATGATATGACAGATGCAAAAAATCTTCAATATTTGGACTGAACATGCTATGTACCTGAAGATGAATGTCCTTCAGTGTTAGTCATACTACCTGAGCCTGAATAAAAATATACAAATATAAAGCAAAAAATTAGATTTCAATACAGTTGAATGTGGAGACAAAAAATCTTTGATATTTGAACTGGACATGCTATGTACCTGAAGATGAATGCCCTCCAGTCCCAGTTTTACTGTCTGAGCCTGAATAGAAGGGATTGAATTTTAGTATTTTTGAATATGGAGAGAAATAAAGAGTGAATATGAAAAATTACCTGAAGACAAACGTACTCCAGTTCCAGTCTTACAAACTGAGCCTGAATAGAAATAAATACAAAACATAGGAATAAATTTCAATTTTTATGAATACAGAGAGACAAAGAGTGAACATGCTTTTTACCTGAAGATGAATGTTCTCGAGAGCCAGTCTTACTACCCAAGCCTGACTGAAAACATACAAATATAAAACAAAACAAAGAATTACATTTCAATACTGTTGAATACAAAGACAAAAGAAAAAAATCTTTGATATTTGAACTGAACATGTTATGTACCTGAAGACAAATGTCCTCCAGTGCCAGTTTGATTGTTTGAGCCTAAATAGACATATGAAAAAAAAATAGGGAAAAAAATAGGCTTTAAGTACGGTTTTGAAAATCTAATCAATGTTGATTGGTTTAATATGAAACACATTTTACCTGCATTGGGTGAAATGCTGTGAGAGAAACTGAGTTTTAAAGACTGCTTTAAAGGAACACTAGCAGTATGTGAACCACCCACATTATCAATTTGTTGAGTGCTAGATTCCATGTGTTCAGGAGATCTCATATCTAGATTAACACTGATAAATTGACTGGATTCTCCAGATTCAGGAGAGCACTGATTTTGATTGTCTGTATCAGTAGAACCATGTTGACTCCCAACTCCAAAATTCTCCAAATCATCTGACTCATGTCCTGACTCCATGTTCCCTAAAATAAATAGTAAGAAGATGAAGTTTTAATTTTTTTTTAAAGTGCATCCATACTTTAGAGCTAACATATTCAAAAAAGAACCAATTACAAAACAAACAACATAAAATAAATTACCTGAAGTGGGTTTGATGGGTGATTTGGAACCTCTTGCAACTTCTTCTTTTTTTAAAGAATTGCCTGCTGACAATAAGTGGGAAGTTAATTAAAAATGGGCCAAAAAATATAAATTACGAAAGTAGGATGTTACACTTCTGAAGTGGTTAGATACTAATACTAACCTGCTGTAAATCGGGACTGTCCCATTCTGCTCCTTGATTTCTTTTTTGTTGCCAAGAGAGCCCTTATCTTGTCTCTGTTCGGAGATGTTGTAATATCAGGAGGGGGAGCACGTATCAATTGGGGTTTCTTTGAATTTCCCTTCTTTCCTTTGTTCAGTGACTTTTCTTGTCCACTATCATCACTACTACTCTCTCCAAAGAGAGTCCGTTTAAAATTTCGCATCTTACCCCTCCCAGGTTGAGGGCAGTCAATTGAAACTGTCTCTTCTTGCTGCGTTTGCCTCTTTGCTGCATCCTGAGCCTGGTTCCATGTTTCTAGAATTTAAGCATAGTAATAATTAATTATACTTTGAAACGGATAAAAATGGTATTATTTTCAGTTTGTTAAAACAAAAACAAAAAAGTACATACTGTAACTATGGCAGTACTTTATTTTCTGAGTGGGCCACGATTCAGTAAGTGGATCAGCCAATGACTTTATAAGCCTTAGCCGCTGAGTTGCTTTCCCAGACGAAAACACTGGCCAATATGTTTTATTTTCTTCTCTAATTAGCCATGATGTTGGAACAACTACCACTGAATCTTCAAGCCGTCCCTCGGTGAAGATGACAACAGAATACTGTAACAGAAAAAAAAAAAAAACACAGTATATAAAATTCTTCTGAAAGGTGTCTGTGAGGGGAGAACATGAATATATAGGCAGTATTTGAAGCATATCACTGGTAATTGAAATACTAAAGCTGGCTGAAAAACTGATCAATTATTTAAAATTACTGTAAAATGCCTAACATAAGGTCTAGGAGAACATTGGTTTTACAGTGTAAAGCAACTCACGACATTACTGTGCTTCACTATGAAGAAGAGGAATACACAACGAGCTGTCTTGATCAATTGGCAGCAGAACGCACTTCTTTTTGACATCTCCAAGGTACCATTGGCTTCTCCTCTCTCTCTCAAACAAGAAACAGTTACTATGCCTAGAGAGGATGATGGAACTGGAAAGTCTGAGAAGTCATCTCTAAGCTGAAATTTGCGTCCAATGAGGACTATTTCATGAGCAGGAGTGTAGACAATATTTGTGAGGACAGCAATGTCATCATCTCTTGTTAAGAAGCAACAATCTTTATCATTTACTCTGAGGGTGAACTTAACAGATTTAACACCATAATATTGATCACCTTGAACTTCTTCATTGAAAGGATCATGCCTCTCTAATAATTTTACTTCTTCACCATCATTTTGTTTTTCACAGAGCCTTAGCCCCCTTTCTGAATCTCTGTTAGCAATTTGCTGCAGAGGTTTATATTTAGATCTTAGAAGACGTTTTATAATGCCCAAATAATTTTCATATTTGTAAGCACTAACAGTTTCCACAGGACCAAGTCGTGCTCACTCTGCAGGAAAATGATGAAAACAATGAACATAATAGGATATGAAGTGCTCTCCAAACATTCTGGCCGCGTGAGTAATAAATTCCTGCACAATCAGATTGGCAATATCATTCATTTCACTGTACAGTTCAGGGCTGGACAAAATGTATGATGCGGCATGCAACAACTGGTAACTTTTATAAACATTTCTAGGCAAATGCTGAAAAACAATAAGTCCATCGTAGAGGAACAGTCTTCGAAACTCTGTGGCTCTGTATTTTGCACGATGGCGCAGTGCCCTAGGCCTCCTATTGAAGTCTGTGGGAATGTAAGGAGCTAATGTGATTATTGTTTCAGACATCAAGCGTTTAACTTCTGCATTAACCACGCCTGGTCTCCTAATTCTAGTTTTTTTGGTTCCAAGTACAAAATCCAACCATCTCTTAAATACACCTTCATGCAGTAAATGTAATCCATCTAAAACAAACTGTGACACCATTTGGGTGCCAAGATTCTCCAAGGGAGACACGCCTTCATGATGGTTTGGGCGGTCTCTATCAGCAAATGACTGATCAGTGCGGCTTACCGCATTGAAATCATTGAATGTCAATACATGCATGCGCTTAACACCACGAACTGTACAACGTTCACATCCATGAGCACTCGTGTGACTCACAATACATTATTTGACCATTGCCCTAGCTGGTGCATCACATTTACTCGAAATGGATAAACAATACCAAATATTTCAATTCCATTTTGTTGCAGAAACCTTAGTTCGATGACAAGATCTTCAAGAAACTCATTAACATTGTCAGGTTTATCTTCCCCAATGTATACAGCCACAATAAAGGGTTCACTTTCTTCATCGAGACACCCTAAAATAGGCCAGCAATCAACTTGAGAATATTTAAATGGAAAGAAACCATCCATGTTAAGGTCAATCACAATCTCATCTCTATCCCTTACATATTCTGGCGTTATCCTTTGATCAATGTTTTTTTTTAATACCCTTATACCAAATCTCTCCACCAGCAGCTTCACGCATTTCTGGGTGCCTTTGCGTCCCTAGCAATGTTTTATAACTTTTGGGTAGGTTTGGAAACGGACGACTAAAAATTCTAATATCTGATCAATTTTTTTAGTACTGACACCATACTGAGCCCACTTCTTTAGCCCTTGCAAAATATATTCACCTATATCCTCGATATTATGAAAATCATTATTAAAGTCTTCCTCTGGCACCTCTTCATACACACCTCTCTCATCCACATGTTCATTCGCACTCCCCTATCGACCTGAGAAAGCTGGTACGATCATTAATGCTTGTGTAGTTCTCCACAATATTTTAACACGCTGCAGGGTCGCTGTTCCCATCCAACATGCTTTTTATCAAGATGAACCTGAACCAGACTACATCGTGCCTCCAGAAGATGATGTTGATGCATTTTTTGACAATGCTGATGCTGTTCAAGCTGAACTTGTTGACCATGCCAATTGGTATATGAATCGTCATTTGCATTCATTGATAGTTTGTTGCTAGGTCTCTAGCACGGTACCTTTGTTTTGTATTGATCTTACCAGAATCTCAGGTTATAGTCTTTTGATTAGTTCAAGTATAGTTTTTCTGAAGTCTGAAACATTTTGTTTCTGTTGTCTATTGTGATTTGTAGCTCATTGCTAGGCTCTAGCATGGTACCTTTGTTTTGTATTGATCTTACCAGAATCTCAGGTTATAGTCTTTTGATTAGTTCAAGTATAGTTTTTCTGAAGTCTGAAACATTTTGTTTCTGTTGTCTATTGTGATTTGTAGCTCATTGCTAGGCTCTAGCATGGTACCTTTGTTTTGTATTGATCTTACCAGAATCTCGGGTTATAGTCTTTTGATTAGTTCAAGTATAGTTTTTCTGAAGTCTGAAACATTTTGTTTCTGTTGTCTATTGTGATTTGTAGTTCATTGCTAGGCTCTAGCATGGTCCCTTTGGTTTTTTTGTTTTTACCTGAATGTCAGGTTGTAGTCTTTTGATTAGTTCAAGTATAGTTTTTCTGAAATCTGAAACATTTTGTTTCTGATGTCTATTGTAATTTGTAGTTAATTGCTAGGCTCTAGCTTGGTCCCTTTGTTTTTTTTTTTCCTGAATGTCAGGTTGTTGTTCTTTGTTACCATCAGATTTGATTAATTAACCTGTCTTGTAAATCTTCAAGTTTAGTGAAGTTTACATGAGTGGCTTTGTGATGGTCGAATTCAAATTATTGCAGCTGTTTATCTTCTGCCTCTGTGCTTAAGATTTTGTCTCAACATAATTCAGTAAGTTAGCTGTGTTGGTGAATAAATATGATCTCAAATAATTATTTTTATATGTTTAAGAATGGTTGTTGCTTTGGCTGAACCTTTTGTTAGTGAACAGTCTTGTAATGTTTTTGTTTGTTCTTTTGTTTTGTATGATTTCAATTTGCGGCCACAGTTGGCTCCACTTGAGTTTTTATTTTTGTCTGTGCGCACGATAATTCGAACAAATTGAGATATTGAGTTGAAATTTTTACTGGACCCTCCTGTTTCCAGTGTAATGTATCTTGTATGTTGATGGCTGAGGAATAGCAAAGCCTGTTACTTCTGTGATCTAAAGTTCCGCATGTGTGTCTGTAGGCATGTACTTTGATGTAAATGTACAGTTTTGACAGAATCTTAAAGTGTTTTCATTTACTTATCAATATTAATGTTTGTGCATTCATTCGACCTTACACGAGTGCCTAGCCAGATTCTCATTAACTATTGACACTGTCAAAATTGGGCTCGGCTCTCAATTTTCATTTGCTAATTATTAGGTATAAATTTGGTGTGAAAGTGATTTTATAGCACCATTGTTTTTTGTTCTTTTGGAGTGTACTTGTATTATTTCATTGACATGACATGTCTATGTGATATATCTTCATATTTTTTTTGGTCTTAATCAATCAATCAATCAATGTCTTGGGAATCAATAAATATCATGTCTAACAAGGGAACCCCGCCAAGTGTAAATTCCAGATTTCGATAAGACTTAGGGAAATCGTACACCTCATCGTGTCTGATTCGGCTGCATCAAAATTTGCTGCTCAATTTCACATTTAATTTTACCCTATATACGTACGGGCCGGGGTAAAATAAAGAATTTGTCCATTTAAGTCAAAAATCCACTCTAGCGCCCAAGCGAAGCAAGATACGTCAAAACGAACGAAATTTTCGCGCAAAGGATCGCAACTCGCCGAGTTACCCCTACAGACGACTCCCCACATGCATGTACCGGTGAGCAGAAAGTCGATTTTATTGCTTTTATGGCATGAATACCCCTTAGATATGAAATTGAGCAGCAAGTTTTGATGTGGCTGAGGTAGACACATAAACGCCTTCAACTTCCCAAAGTTTCATCAAAATCGGGAATTTACACTTGGCGGGGTTCCCTTGTAAGTGTAGTTTTGTTTTGCTGTACTATCTTGCCGGCCTTATTGGTTTTAGGCATCTCACATGACAGCTACAATTTTACAGTCAGAACATGGAAATGTGTTTGAGAATGTATTGTAGGCTGCAAAGTTAATTTGCACTACAAATATACATTTCAATGCCCAAGCAATTTATGTCGATTATGGATAGATGAGAGATCCTCCCTCTTTCTCCTTGAAATTCATATCAGCTAGGATGGTTTTTAACACTAATCTTAGATGTTAAACCTGCAACGATTGGGTTCAGTAGGACAAAAAGGGAAGATTTGAGGACCACCAAATTTTTGTGACAATGGTACCAGACTACCAAGCAAGTGTGTTAAGGGGTAGTTTTCATGGAACCCAATTGTATCATCTATTCATAACACAGCATGAATTGCATGGGAATTGTAATGTGTATTTGAAGTGCAAATTCACTTTTTATCCTACTATGCATTCTCAATTACGTTCCAATGTTCCGTTAAATTGTAGGAGTCATGTGTTATGCCTTCAACCAATTTTACAGTGAGCAAGGTAGTACAGCAAAACAAAACTATAATTAGACATGATATTTATTAATTTCTAAGACACAATAGAAATATGAGTATAGATATGTCATGTCAATACAAACATAAAATAATACAGGTACACTCCAAGAGAATAAAGAAACAATGGTAAAGCAAATATACTTAATCATTATAGATCATTAACTCAAAAATAACTCAAAAAATACTGGTACTGTAGTCAAAAAAGAAAACTAAAAAGACAATTTGAGTGCCTAGCCTAATTTTGACAGTGTGTCAATAGTTGACGAGAATTGGGCTAGGCACTCGTCTAAGCCTGATGTGTCCAAGGTAGCGGGGGGAGCACGGTTAAAGTCCAGCGACTGAAGTGTTGCCGTCAGGAGGTTGATAGCCTCGGTCAACTCTGATAAACCTGAACAAAATAATAAGTTATTAGCAAGCGTAGCGCCCGAAGAAACTTAGGTAGGCCAGCCCTCAGTACTCTCATGCACTGCGGGCAAGATGTTGCCTACCCATCAGGCGCTATGAGAACTCAGACATTCTGGATAATTTTGCAGCTTAGAGCTGGATTTTCGGGAAGATAGCCAAGGCGTTCAGCTATTTTCAGGCTACGCAGTGGCCTAAGCAGGCCTAAGCAGCTGGCCCATTCTCCCCACAATGCAGCGCCTTGCCGTAAGATGATTAAGTTGCAAATATTACCAGCAGTCAGCAGTCTACAAACCTTAAATGGTGATGGGGCTGGTTGGGTGTCTTTAGCCCACGCCGGTTTCGACTCCCCTCCGTAGGCGTTTTCGTGATCGCTCAGGGCACTCAGGGTCTCCTCGCCCCACAGGCCAGAATCTGGGTCCTGCGTGTCCTGATCGGCATACGGTACTGCCCCAGGGGGTATTGCCCCAGTGGGTATCGCTGCTGCTGCTGCCCCATGGCCTGCTGCTGCTGCCCCATGGCCTGCTCCTGCTGCTGCTGCTGCCCCATGGCTGCCTGCTGCTGCCCCAGCTGCATCTGCAAATCGTCAAATTGTTACAGGCCTGTCAGGGAATGACCATGATACCACGCGGCCTCGGCGGCAGAGCCCTGCATCGGGCGAAAATGGCGGGTGAGAGTGAAACGTTCGGACTAGAACATAGCTCCCTCTCACTCTCACCTCTCGTTTTCGGACGCTTACGAGCCTCTGATGCTCGCCCGATGCAGGGCTCTGCTCGGCGGACGGCACATTTTCTCGAAAATGCGGCGCTCTGCCCCGTAGACCAGAACTTACCTGAAGGGGGTCGGCCACCCCAGCGTGGCCAAACAGCTGGTCCTTTGGCACGAACTCCATTGCCCGGCAGTATATTCGCGACATGCCCAGCGCGGACGGGTTTAAGTCCTCCGGCCGAGCAGGGCCGCCCCCTGTGGCTCGAATGTGGCGAGCCCGCTCGCAGAACTGGCGCTTGGCTCGCCCCTTTAGATTGCAGAAAGCCTGGAACGACACATTGTGTTATCTCTTTTATGTAGATACTTGCGGAGTGGCGTGAGCCTGAAATGAGCAGTTACTCCGTTTTCGACCGACCACGCACCGACTGCTTGCCGGTCAATGCGCGCTGTGGGGTGACAGCGTGCAAGCGACAGGTGAGAGGGGTGGGGGACCTCACCTCTCGCCTGCATGCGGTCACCTCACAGCGCTCATTGACGGCCGGTCAGCCGGCTGATTCCGAAGAGCGCTCTCCTCGCTCCGTCTCTCTCGCACTCATGGGGCAAGCCGTGCGGTTGGGCGCGAGGGAAACGGGGCGAGAAGAGCAATATTCGGAATCAGTCGGCAGGCAAAAACAAGGAAAATGCTCATCTCGAGCGTGAGCCGCCCGCCAGCGACAAAACTTGCGTCGAAGAGCAAGTGTCCACACATTGTAGAGTTCAGACGCATTCGTGTACTTACTTCCTTCCATTTCTCAGCCGACTTGAGCCCCCCGCCCATGTGATTGAGCCGGTGGCTCACTTGCGACCATAATTCGTCGTGGCGGCCGGCAGCCCCCGCACCCTGCCCGCTGAAGTCCCCCAGCATGACTTTCCACCGGCTGACAGAGTCCAGCAGGGCCAGCCACTGCTGCTCAGTTGGTTCTATGACAGAAATAAATTTAAGTAAAAGCCACGTTGTGATTTCGAACTCGTATTCCCCAAAGGGATTGTAGTGCATTTCTGGTATGGTCCGACTGACTAGAAAAATACGGTTCCCCTATCTCTTACACTCGACAAACAATTCTTTCGTCAGGACGACTACGCCTGGGATAGAGTCCCACTTCACAGCACTAACACGCAAACTTACCAGCTTCTTTCGGATTGACCATCGTCGCGTGGTGGCTGTCAGAAGTTGAATGAGGTGGAGACCGGGACAGTTCGGAGCATTTTTGGCTTCGTACAACCATGCTCTCTCTATGGCCAGGGTTTGTCGTTAGAGCGCGTCAGACGTACTTCCCTGTCCGTTCAAGAGTACACCGATTTCTCTACTTTTTCGTGATTTTCTCTTGATGTGTATCTATTTTTCTGGGCTTTGCTTTATTTTTATTATCATTATTATTATTATTATTATTATTATTATTATTATTATTATTATCATTATCATTTTGAAAGAAAAGAAAACAAAGAAATTCTGGTTTTTATTGTTATTGGAAAAGCGTGCCTAATTTATTGAATGGAGTTCCCCATGGTTTATCAGCTGGTGGGATGGCGGTGTAGAAAGGGAGGCGAGCGTGCAATCTGGCAACAAGGCGAGCCAGCGAAACAGGCGGAACGGGCGGAACGGACCGCCAGCAGAACCGTCTATCCGGGGGGTGTTGAACGGGATGAACGGGAACGTGATAGCCCCGACAGTCTCTGCGAATAGTTCAACAGTTGAGGAAAATGTATCAATAGTGTTGGAAAACAACACAATATTTCGAGAGAACTCAGATGACATCTGGCCTAAACCGTCACTTACACTGGAAACTGTAGGCGTCAGCATGTCAACTGACTCCGACAAGTGGTGGATAGGCGGTTTAAATACAGGAGCATTAGCTGGTGGAGCAGTAGCTGGTGGAGCTGACGAATAGAGCTCATTACTTGCCTGATGCTGACAAGCTGACGAAAAGGACTGACTGAAAGCAAGCTCCTGACCACAAGCTGAAGAGGACTGAAGGAGGACACTTGACAGACGCTGACGCTTCAGCTGTTGCACCTGCTACTAAAAACAAAAATGTAAAAATGACAATTGACTGAAATCAATGCGTATTCAATAAAGTCATTGGAAACTAAACTCACCAAAGCGTCAGCCACATCTTGGTGCCCATGAAGTTGTTCTTTGCGCACAAATTCCAGGGCCTTGCAGTACACTTCATTTAGTTGCAGTTGAGCAGGTGGTGGTGGACCCCCTCCTGTTGCACCAGCGTACCTAGCATGCTGATTGTACTGTTGCGTAGCGCGTGTCTTCAGGTTGGCAAAGGCCTGTGACATGTCGTAGGAAAATGGGAAAAGGTTAGACATGGGTAGACTGCAAACGATATATAACTAAAACGAATAAAGGCCACCTACTTCTTTCCACTTCTCGCCTGTTTTAAAGGCCCCTCCGAGCTTGTTCAGGGTGTCAGCAAGGGTCTCCCATTTTGCCTGCACACGCCCGGCCGCCCCGGGCCCACGGAAATCCCCCTGCATTTCAGGATCGCTCTCGTAGCACTGCATCTGTGCAAACCATTGTTTTTCCGTTGGATCTGAAAAGACAACGCACATCATCAAACACGAAAGCGATCGTATGTAAGAAACCTGTAGTCTAATCTAGATAAGTAAAATTAATGGATAGTTATCGCTGAGCAAAAGCGACGCTAATCGTTAATTTTATGATAAGCTAAAAGCTAAACGGCTATCTAATAAAATATCGATATGTGCTTCAGAACGACAAAGAAGATCGGCTCCACGTGGTGTGGGAGGTTATCGTCCTCCTCCGAGAGTTTAGTACACCGAATGAGAGTAGGGCACAGGCTAGTTTATGCCTACCCAGATGACAGGATGAACTTACCCATGACTGATGACAGAGGATAGAGGATACCTTTTGTCCACGCTTGAATCTATTGCGGTCCACGGTTGTTGCAAAAGTGGCGGGGACTCCGGCTCCACCTCTCCACCGCTGCAAAGTGGGCGAGTATATTTGGCTGTCGAAATTGTTCGCACCGGCACCGGCCAGAGATTAGTAGAAGCGGCAACGTAGGAAAGAGGATCGAAACTATCGAACCATATCGAGCCATCGAAGAAGTGCAAACTAAGCGCCTTCTAGACAGGATGAACCATGGCTCGAGGAAAGACCCACGCATCGGAACAGAATAAGCTTGCTGGTGTCTTCCAGCTACCACACCTTTATCCCATTTATTTTCTTTTCTTATAACTATATTATCCCCCTCCTTATAGGAAACAGAACTTTTCTTTGCTCTTTTATTTTGCCAGTTTACCATTGTTTCTTGTTTCCGTTTAAGGATACGTTTAATATCTGTTATTTTTTGTTGCAGTTTGCTAGCCAACAAAGGAACACCAGTTCGACACAGTCGACTCATGAGGACTTGTGAGGGAGCCACATCAGTGCCTGACAATGGAGTATTATTGTACTCCATGTGTGCACAGAGAAAATTATCACCTGAGTCAGCACATTTTTTAACAAACCTTTCACCGAGGGGTACGTCACTCTTTAAATGGGTGTACACTGATTGGAGAGTTGTATTGTGATTGGAAGGAAAATTTGAACAAACTTTAAAGAAATCAAAAAATTTTGGGCACCAATTCGATATTTTGCAATTTAAAGGTGCTTAAAATAGATTTTTGTCGAAAAGTTGTGGGACTGGATAGTGATAGGAAAGTGATAGGAGCTCAGGGTGTACACTGATTGGAGAAGGTGAGGTGCCCCTCGCCTTTCACGATGTGTACTCCCTTTTCTGCAAGTCCATTACTACGTGGGTAGTGTGGGCTGCTTGTTTTTATGGTGGTTCCCATGCTCCTTGCAAACTCATGACACTCTTGAATTTAGAGGATTATTGTCCCCAAACAGTGTCTCTGGAATACCATAGGTTGTGAAAATTGAAAGCGAACTGTCATTGACCGACTTACTGCTTTTCCTTGGCAATTTTCGAACCTCTATCCATTTTGATAGGTAATCGACCACTACCAAGTAAGGCTTGCCCTCCCAGTCTAGAATGTCTGCACCAACTTTTTGATATGGCCAGTCAGGAATGTCATGTGGTGTGAGGGGATCATAGTGGTTAGCAGCATTGTGTCGTTCACAGGCCCTACAGCCCTGCACCATATTAGACATTCCATTGGACATTTCCGGCCAGTGGACTGATTGGCGAGCCTTTGCTTTAGTTTTAACAATACCGAGGTGAGCAACATGAAGCTTAAGTAGGACTTCCTGTCGTAATGACTCTGGAATTACAATCCTGTCAGTTTTTATGATCAAGTTGTCCTCCATAAACAATTCATGTCTCACCTGCCAATATTGCTTTGCTTTTATTTGTACATTTTGTTTCTCATCAGGCCAACCTTGCTTCAGTTATAATGCAACTGCCTTTAGTCCTGCATCATTACCTGTCTCTCTTCTTAGGTCCATTTTAAAGTCACTTGACAATGAGATGTATTTTGTCACCTCACGTACATACTCGATTATTTCTTGTTCATCCTCTACAGGATCTTGGAGAGTTTGTCGTGAGAGCAGATCAGCTATGGTCATTAGCTTGCCTGGCAAGTATTCTAAAGCCAGTTGAAACCGCATTAATTTTATCTTTAATTTCTTTAATCGGTTGTTTGTTATCTGATATACAGGCTTGTTGAAAATGGATTATAATGGCTTATGGTCTGTTTGAAATGTCACAGCAGGCATTCCCCAGATGAACTTCTCGAATTTATCAGCTGGAAATGAGAGTGCAAGCATCTCCTTTTCTATCTGAACCTAATTCTGGTCAGACTGGGTGAGAATTCTGGAATCCATAGCAATTATATGTCCATCTTGTAACAGGCAGCATCCGAGCCCACACTGGCTGGCCTCTGCCTGGACCAGTATTGGTTTTGAAGGGTCAAAGATTGCAAGGACAGGAGTCTTAGTTACTAAATCCTTCAGTCTATTAAATGCTTGTGCATGTTCTGATAACCAGAGAAACCGCACATCTTTTGACAACAACCGGTATAGTGGAGCAGCAATAGTGGCCAACTGGGGTATGAATTTCCTTAAGTAATTAAAGGTGCCAAGGCATTTTTGTAACATATTCTTTGTTTTTGGCTCTTGTATTGCTTGTATTGCTCGCACTCGTTCTGGGTCTACTCTGGTCGTATTTTTTTACCAGAGGTGACCCATAAACTTGACCTCTCGTTGCCTATACTGGATTTTATTAAGGTTAAATTTTATGTTATTTTCTGCTGCTCTTTCCATGACCTTTTTAAGTATTAAGTCATGCTCCTCCATGTCTTTACCAGCCACTAGGCAGTCATCAAAATAGATGACTGCATATGTTTCTTTCAGTGCCTCTTCAGTCGTAAACTGAAATATTTCTGGGGCACAAGATAGCCCAAATGGCATTTTAGTGAAGCGGTTCAAGCCATGAGGAGTAGAGAAAGTACACAGCAGACTGGACTATTCATCAAGTCTCGCGTGCCAAAAGCCATCTTTTAGATCCCAAACTGTAAAAACTGCCTTGTCTTTTAATTTCCAGGCCAGTTCATCCACAGTTGGTATTGAGTGTTTTTGTCTCAAAATTGCTTTATTTAAAATTTGTGGATCTAAACAGATTCTTAAGTCACCATTAGGTTTTTCCCTAATTATCAGGTTGCTGACGAACTTAGGTTTTTCTTTAGTTTTTTTTTAACAATAACACCTCTGTGTTCTAATTCATCCAACTTTTGTTTCAGCCTGGCAATTATAGAGTAATGGTAACGCCTGGGGGGACACATACTTGGTACTATTTTAGGATATATTTTTATTGATACTATTTGTTAAAATTCACCCACACTGTAAAAAAGAATCACGGTCACCCATACGGAAATATACCGTTACTTTAGATTACGGTGTCTCCGTACATTCGGTTCCGTACCCTCTTGCCATAAGAGCCCATGTAAAAAAAAAAAGGGGGGGTACGGTGCCAATGTACGGAAAAGTTACCGCTAATTTTGTGTCCGGCGGTTTCCGTTTTGGGTACGGACTGATAACGGCGTTCCGTACCCCTTTCCCTATGCTAGCCTATGTAAAAATAGGTGGCCAGGTACGGTAAATTTCCGTACTCCCTTCCCGAAAAATGGGGTACGGAACGCCGTGACAAGCTCCGTATCCAAGACTGATTTTTTACAGTGCACTCCTTCAAAAGAAGTTTTATTATTTTTTTTTTATGAAAAGTTCTTTGTTATCTGGTTATTTGGGAATCACTTCAACTGCATTGACAGCCTGAGTGTGAACTACCCGTTTTACTAGATCTAACATCTCACAAGCCTCAATCCCTTGTAGTGGCCTTGGATCGGCAGTGGAGATTTGAAACTCACAATTTGATTTAGTACCATGTTGAGTTTCTACCAATAAATTGACTGCGCCTATTGGCTTAGTCAATGACTTGCCATAAGACTTTAGCACTATATTTGATTGCATCACTCTATAGTTTCTATTTATTATCTTAAAGACTTTATAGGGCAGGATATTTACTTCTGATCCAGGATCTAATTTGAATTTTACATAACGGTCATTAGCAAGGCGAAGAACTTCCGTGTACTCTCGTCTGGGATTTTTATGTTCTCCTCTGACTATTACCGCTTTATTTTCTATTGTCAAAACATCAAAAAGACTCACCTTTATTTCGAAGCCCCTTTGCAAAAATTCAAAGCCATCGTTGTCGTCGTCCTCAAGATGGATGTTGTCAACACGCTTCTTTATTTCCTTTAAGTCAGTCTTATGATTGTTGTTCTTTCTTGGAGATCTTGTGCAGTTTATGCTCCAGTGATTGTTTCCTCCATATCTTCTGCACTTGGATCCATGAGCTGGGCATTTTCCCCAGGAGAGTCCTATTGCATTTCATGCACAAGTACTCCTCAGCAGAATGCTTTTGATTTCTGTGATGCTCTTTTTTATAGGGTTTATAGCTTCTGTCATTTCTGCGGCAGTTCTTATATTCTCCGCCTGAGCTTTGTTTGCAGTTTCTGCCAGATTTGGAACTCTGCACAGAATCGACATCAACTTCCAACTGGGTTTTGTCATCCCTTGAAGTGGCCTCAGCAGCTTTGTGCATGTCAATGATTTCTTGCAATGATGCTGACGCTCGTGCACGCAACATCTCCCTTCTTTTCTTGTCGTGCGTGCCCCAGATCAACCTATTGTGGAGAAAGCTGTCGTTTTCTAACCCAAACTCACACTACTGGATCAGGTTTGCTGAGGTCCGTCAACCAGGTGGCAAACGGCTCATTCACACGTTGATTTCTGGCGTTGAACCGCTCTCTACACCCAATGACGCACTTTCTCTCGGCAGCATGTGCATCAAACTCAGCCATTACCAGATCATAGTCCAGCGATTTGTCAACCTGAGTGACCACATTTGTAGCGGGATCTGTAGTGCTGGTCACAAGTTTTCCTTTGAAAGAGCTGTACACTTCTAAAACGCCTTTGCCTGCCTCTCCCATTAGGAGTGCGCATTTCACCTCTTTATCAGCCTCTTTTTTGCCGATGGCCACAAGGTAGAAATTGAACTGCTGTTTGAATGTAAGCCAATTTGCCTGGATATTTCCCGATTTTAGATTTACCGGTCCTGGCCTGGCCACATTGCCGTCATGGCCGCTCATTGTGCCGTCGAGAGCTGAGGTATCTCACTTTTTTGGTTGATGTAGGTTTTTCTCGAAGTCCGCAGTCCTCCGCTTTGAAAATTTATCAATAGTAGGAATCACAGAAGCCGCAGATTTTGTCCTTCTCTACTGCGCCATGTTGTGTTCACGATGATGGTGGCGATGGAGGATCAGGATAGCGAAGTGAACACCACGAGATACGAGGGTAGAATGGATTGTTTATTGACATACATGGTTGTTTACAGGGGAGTACTTCCGGTAGGGAAGGAAAGCAGGTGTGCCAACACAACAAGGTTTCCCATTAACTTGTCTGGATATTCAAAATTGTGTGCAACAGTATTTAAATGGAATCAATAAAGTGGACTCCAGATTCAAGGAAAACAGGTCATCAAGAGACTGGGTTAACGAATTTCTCAAGCGACACCCTGTGCTTACCAAGAGACTGGCGACAAACATCAAACGCTGTCGTGCAGCTGTGACAGCTGAAATTGTCAACGAATATTTTGACAATGCTGAGAAAGAACTAGCTAACTTGCTGTCAGGTGCAATTGTCAATTATGATGAAAGCAATCTGAAAGACGATCCATCCGCCAAAACTGTTATAGCTAGAGGAGGATCGAGACATGTGGAAACAATCATGGACAGCAGCAAACAGAGCACTAGCATAACGGCTGCTGTATCAGACAATGGATGCGTTCTCCCTTTTTATGTTGTTTACAAAGCAAAGTATGTATATCCAACTTGGATAGAAAATGGCCCTCAGCACACCACGTATAACGCCTCAGAATCAGGCTGGTTCAATATGCTCCTCTTTGAAGACTGGTTCATTAAAACTGCCTTGACATACTTCAAGAAGTTTGGGCCCAACCAGAAAAAGGCCATAATTGGGGATAATTTAGGGGCTCACCTTTCTATCAAAGTAATCCAAATGTGTGAAGAAAATAATGTATCTTTCCTTCTCTTGCCTGCCAATGCGCATTTTATGCGCATACGCGAATTTTTTGCGCAGTTTAGATAGGACATAAAATGCGGTTTCAATGCAGCTCTGCTACCTGGGAACATGATCATTAACACAGTGAAAACAACTGTTCAAAACAGAGAGTAGGTTGGGCCTTACTTTGACAACAACAATATTCATGAACTTGTCATGTGGAAAAAAAATCAAATTAAGCAGCATCATCCTCGGTACAGAGCCCGTTTCTAATGGCATATTTGCGTATGTGATTCATAAATGTTCTCTGCAAGAATGGAGACATAAGTACTGGAAGATTACAATGATAAGATACAAATGTCTGTCTTCTTTACCTCCATAAGTAGCTCAGGCACATTAGAAAATTTAACAAAGTAATTGGCTGAGCGATAGCGAAGCCTATTACGCCACTGGAGTGCTAAAAAAGTTCAATGTCCGTCTATCTGTCTGTCTGTCTGTGTGTGTGGCTGTTCGCACGATAACTCGAGAACGAGTAAAGATATCGACCTGAAATTTTTACTGTAGCT
The DNA here is from genome assembly GCA_029379305.1 of Frankliniella fusca. Taxonomy (NCBI): domain Eukaryota; kingdom Metazoa; phylum Arthropoda; class Insecta; order Thysanoptera; family Thripidae; genus Frankliniella; species Frankliniella fusca. The sequence goes on from JAHWGI010000968.1 coordinate 114,595, forward strand.
TCTTGGCCTAAAAAGCCCGGACGAGTTCGAATATGAACACTCTAGCTCAAAAATTGACCCTGCTAAAAATTGATTTATATTTTTTTAATAAAATATAGAATTAAAAACTTACGGTTTTTTATGGTTTTCTCAGGGGTTTCTCGACAAGTTGCGACCCTTCGGGCGAAAATTTCGTCCGTTTTGCTCTATCTCTTACTGTTTAGCCGCTATAGCGGTAAATGTGGACGAAAAGTCGTCAAAATGCATGTTGGGTGTCGTTTTTAGGGTAATCTGTCGAGATGCGACCCTCTAGGCGAAAATTTTGTCCGTTTGGCTTTGCGGAGAAGGGTTTTGGGGCTCGGCCCCTTCGCGTAAAATTGGAAAATTGGTTACATAATGAAAAGAGGCGAGCGGGGGTCCAGGGGGCGGCAGCCCCCTGGCCGATCTTTTTAATAAAGAAAAGCGGGGGTCCAGAAGGCTGCCGCCCCCTGACTTATTCTTTTAATAAAGAAAAGTGGGGGTGCAGGGGGCGGCAGCCCCCTGGCTAAAATGAGTAAATCTTAAATCATGCAGGCTCGCCAGCGCCGCAGGCCTAGGTAGATGTATGCAGGCCCGTCGCAGCGTAACAGTGTTTCGCGATCTATCGCGAAGCCTGTTACGAGAGACGGTGTCTGGCGTACATCTACCTAGTTTAAAGTGGGTTGAAAGAGGGCTCTCGAGCAAGAGACTTGAGGCGTAGAAAGAGCTGGGTGACAATATTTACTAGCCAGCTGCAAGGCAGCGATTCGCGGCGCTCAGAAAAGAACGTGGATAGTATGCATATTGGCCCTTCTTGTAGCATAGATGAATATAGGTTTTCTTTTTTTTCTTTTTTTAGATTTTCGCGTCGCTCGTTTGCTCGCGTACTGAGCGTAGCAGATCTGAAAATTATAAGGAATCTTAACATCTTGGTTTAACGTGTGGAAAAGTAAGAGTATTTTATACAGAAAAGTAAAAGTTTTATTTTTCCAATCGGAATACTATTTTGGGTAAATTTTTCTTTATTTTTTTCGTAAAATGTATGAACGTGGATATTGAATATGCCGATTTGATGCACAACTTACTTATTCGTCTGCAGCTTGTGTTCAACCGCGCAGCCAATGGTAGAAAGGAGGTAGCGAATGCCAAAGCTAGTAACTGCCCAAAAGCAGACAACCTTCATCTGCCTTCATCTTTTGTTTTTCTCGAACTACAAGCTATTTGAAGGGCACAGGTTTTATGTTCAATGTACAGTGTACTTTCAGCCGATGCAGACAAAGTTTTTATTTATTATTACTTATTGTAACTTCATGCTTGTTGTGATGATATAGAGTGAGATCGGTTTAAAATAAATAGCAATTATGTTAATGTTCCAGTTTTCTTTATGCATCGGCCAAAATGTACTATAAATCTTCTTTAAGCCTTAAAAAAAATCATAAGCAATCTAAATTAACCTAACCTAATAAAAGTTGGTTTGAAAAGTAGGAAGGAGGGGTATACAACCATTTTACCGACGAACGGACAAAAGGCTGTCTGGAGCTCGTTACCGCCAGAGACTAAGTCCTCAGGAGGGGGCGGGGGAGACGAACGGACAAAAGGCTGTCTGGAGCTTGTGACCGCCAGAGACTAAGTCCTTAGGAGGGGGCGGGCGGGACGAACGGACAAATTTTTTGTTAGTCCGATGAGTAGCGCTTCGTCGAGTCCGCTCGCTGTCGCTCGCAAACTCGCTCCGCGAAAAAAACTCTCTGGTGGTGTTACTTTGAAGACCTGCTTCGCCTTAGGGGACTGCAGGTCTGTGTCCAGCCCAGCTTCTGGACCTTCCTGGCCACCTTTTAAGGATGCACAGTCTGAGGTGGGAAGTAATGATAACAGGGGCAAACTTTAAGAAACATTTATTTGATAGGAAACGACCATTAGAAGAAGGATTTCAAAACAGAGAATGGATATCACCCCATCACCTTCAACGAGAGGACACTCACCTAAACTTTGATCAGCTTTGGCTTCATCTTGAGCAGCAGATTTGGCACGTTCTTGCGCAACAAGCGCCTCATCAAGAAACTTTAATGCATAATTATGGTCTACAAATTCGGAAAATCATTTTCACTGACGACTGTTGGTACAATTGGATGCAAAATAACCTTCAAGGAAGGCCAAAGGATGATCGACAGCACTACACAGGAAAAACAAAGGTGCGAATACCTACCTTTAAAAGGCACTAATAAAGTTTAGTGCCTTTGAAAAGGCACTAAAGCTTAGTGCCTTTGGAATGGCACTAAATGAGACTTTTCACACCTTAAGCTGGCTAGCTTCATATGAATTCCGTTCAAGTTTAGTGCCTTTGGAAAGGCACTAAATTTTAGTGCCACAGGAAAGGCACTAAACCGCGCCCTTGACTTTAGTGCCCCAGGAAAGGTGTTGTTTAGTGCCTTTGTTTTTCCAGTGTAACCTTTCCTCATCCTGTCCGCCGTTACCGGATCGACATTTAATGTGAAGCAAACACCATTAACAATAATGGTTATTTCCTCTCTTATTTCCTCTCTTACTTCCTCTTTTTCACCACATTCCATTTTTCAGAATGACTTTATTTTTCTTATGATTACGACGAGAACAATGCAACTACGAAACCCCAAGAAAACAACGAACCACAGCAAATTGGTGGGAGCACACCGGAACGCGAACGCGAAATTCTTTCGGGTTAGCTTCGGCTGGCTTTGGGCATCTTCGGGTTCGGGCGGTTCGGGCCACTTCTCTGGAAACGCAAGTGTGTACTTGAATGCAGTATTTCCTGCATACCTACATGTATTCAGGAAATAATGTGTACTTAGTCAAGTATGCAGGAAATAGTGTGTACTTGGACAAGTATGCAGGAAATCCTGTGTACTTGACCAGGTACACACTAAATCTCCCCCATAAATGTATTGAGGTTTTAGTGTGTACCTGGTCAAGTACACAGGATTTCCTGCATACTTGTCCAAGTACACACTATTTCCTGCATACTTGACTAAGTACACATTATTTCCTGAATACATGTAGGTATGCAGGAAATACTGCATTCAAGTACACACTTGCGTTTCTAGAGTTCGGGGCGTCACGAGTTCGCAACCGAAGGAACCGAAGGCTTGAAACAGCTTAAATTTCCGCAGAATAATATCCCTCACAATTTCCCCTTTCCAAAAATATATGGGTCGGCCATCTTCGCAGCCGATGGACCCACATCGCGCATCCCCCACCACCGCACGCTCCGCGCGCTCACGCTCACTTTCATTCCCACTCACGCGTGAAAAGCGCGTCGCTAACTTTACAGCCCCCAGTTGAAGGACATAAATGCAATAAGAATGATGGAGGATGAGGGATCTCCTGAACCCAACAGCAGTCCCAATGATAAATCCAAATTGATTGAATATGCTGATGATCATGAAGTAATGAAGCCAGCAGAAAGTACCCAAGACAAGATGCCGTCCGAGGCACACCCGACGGAGTACCGGGGGATATCCGGGGAATATCCGGGGAATATCCGGGAAGTACCCGGGGAGTACACACTGAGGGGATGTGTAGTTTTTTGTACATAACTTCGTAAGATTTCATGCGTAGCTTATGTATGTATTTCAGCATACGTAACTATGTATAAAAACACTGGAAAAACAAAGGTAGGACGAAAAGGGTTTTAATGCCTTTACCGAGGCATTAAAACTTAGCACCCCTGCAAAGGCATTAAAACTGCCCAAAGGTGTTAAATTTTAATGCCTTTGGACAATTTCGTGCCTTTACAAAGGCATTAAAATTTCACACCCCTAGAAAGGCATTAAGTCCTACCTTTGTTTTTCCAGTGAAAGTCTGTAACTTATGAACAATTTGAAATACGTTGCTTATGTACAATATTTTTGAATTTCTTACATATTGTACGTAGCAATAGCGTTTACAGCTTTTGAACTCTTTGGCATTTTTACGTAGCTTTTGTACATTTGTGTCCTTTCAGAGCACTTCCATTCCTTACTTGTACACAAGACAGATACCGCTCACGGAGGGCTACTTTCTCTTTTGTACATAACTATGTACTTTTTTTTTACGTAAGGCTTATGTACATTTTTTTTACGTAGGTGTGTACAATTTTCTGCATAATTATGCACAATCCCAAATGTCCACAAGTTACGTACAAAAAAAAGTACATAGCCCAGCAGTGTGTACCCGGGAACATCCGGGGAATACCCGGGGGTACCCGGGCAACTTCCGGGGAATACCCGCAGGAATCCGGAAGGGAAGCCAGCAAGTTCCGCCCTGGGGCGGGGGATATCAGGTAATCGCCCCTTGTTTGTGACACGGGTCCTAGGGTCGGGTCGGCCGGCTCCCATATTGGGTGCCGAGCCAAACGACAAGCTGCGACTGCGATAAAACGAGACGAAAAATGCGAGGGACAGCCGTTAATGTGCCTGGCAAGTGCCGGGGAAGCGGTTCCCCGGTACTCCCCAGTGCTTACCACGGCTATCTCCTGGGCCAGACGGAGCCGCCAGCGGCCTCGCTTCTCGCTTCTCTGTCCCGCGGGGCGGAGCAGCGGTTCTGCAATAGGACTGTGTGTAGCACAGAGAAAGTGGTTGCTTGTGGTTGAAGGCTAGTGGATACCCGAGGGTCAGCCGGGTGTGGCCCCAGTTCTACCCGGGGATGACCCAGGGATGACCCGGGGATTACCGGACGAGCGCCTGCACCGCGTCGGATAGGCAAACCAGCCAAGCAGCTGTATGCAGACGGAGGCTTGCCCGCAGCCCGACGCTGGCGCGTCAGAACTTCACTCAAGCAGTGAAGAAGATTGGTGATGGACATTAATAACTCCATTTTTCCTTATTTTTGCAGTATATTGCTTTTGTTACTGCTTTTCATTTGGAAAAAATAAGTGACGCAGAGGAAAGACAGATATGACTGCTGTGATTCAGTGTTACCTTTTTCTATCTAATCATTTTAAGTTATGAGCTAAGTAATTTTGCTCAAGATTATATTTTTGTTTGTTTTAATTCGCTACTAGTTTGCTATTTTTGCTAGATGGTTCTGTTGTGAATAGCAGTTTTATTTACAAAGGACTCTTTAACCTAACCTGCACACACCTATGGCCGCAGCCATCTTACCTTACTCCGACTCCAAGGTCTCTACAATGCCTGCCCCTACTCTTTTTGTTTCCTTCTACCCCCACTCCAACCAGCGCCCGGCCGGCGCTCCCCTATAAATTAAACCCCCGCTCAGCTCTCGTCGCCCAGTCTTGAGCTGTCTATTGTAGAAGCCAAAGCTACCAATAAACAGACTAAGCCTGCTTTCTTCGCCTCCTTTGTCAAAACCACCAGTCACAACACTGGTGGCAGCGGTTAAAAAGGATAAGAGAAAGTTCAGGTTGTGGATTGTGCCCTTTTAGCAAATCGCTTGCCCCCTTTTTCCGTGAGGGAGGAGGAGGCTAGGGATTTGTGCTTCGAATTGTGAGTGAGTGAGCTGTGATTTGTTTTGTGTTCTCTGTATTTAGCTTTAGATTGAGTGAGAGAGTTTGCGTTTTAACTGCGGCTGTGTCCCAGACCCGCCACAGTCGGTTGAGTGCGAGAAAACCTTTCTCTGCTGTGTCTTTAGACCTGCGAGATCGTGTTAGTGAAAGGAGTACCTTCCCTCATTGTGTCCTAGCACCTTTGAAGGTTGTGTGAGCGAAAGGACAGACCTTCCCTTGCTGTGTTTTTAACCTGCAAAGGCTGTGTTGATTGTGTGTGTGTGTTAGTTGCTAGGTTACTGTATTGTTGCTGACCCGCGACGGTCGTGTCCCTGACCAACCTCGCTGTGTCCTTTCTCCTGTGATTTCTCGTCTTTCTGACCCGCTAAGTCGTGTCCCTGACCCTCTTAGCCGTGTTCCTGACCCGCGTTGGTTGCGTCCTAGACCTGCCACGCCGTGTTTCTTTTAAGGGTTTCTTATCTGACCTGCTAAGTCGTGTCGCTGACCCTCCTAGCTGTGTTTGACCTGCGACAGTAGTGTCCTAGACCTACCTAGCTGTGTCCTGTTTCTCCTGTTCTATCCTGACCCGCGAAAATCGTGTCCTTGACCGACTACGCCGTGTCCCTCTTGACCAACGAAGGCCGTGTCTTTGACCAACCTCGTAGTGTCCCTCAAGGCCTGACCCGCACAGGCGTGTCTCTGACCACCTGCGCCGTGTCCACCCACACGTACTCGACCGTGTCCCTGACCAGTAGAGTCGTGTCCTGCACCGAGCGCGCCCCGCACCGCTCAATGCAGACACCCACCGTGGAGGCCGAACACGTGTTCGGCGCGGTCCCGTCGGCAGAGTACGACTACTACTACTACGACGAAAAGTACGTCAACGACGTCACTTATCTCGTCCTCCCTCTCCTGCTCTCCAAGAAGCTGTGCCCTGCCAAAATAGTAGACGATCCGTCTTTCCCGGACTCTTTGCTGTGCTACGTCGACGTACTGCAGCGAAAGGTCCGCGTCTACTACAAGACGACCTTCCAGCTAGGCGCCGACTACAGCCTCACTGAGGAGCGCACTCCTGCCCGTGTCGTCCTCCTCGACCCTGCCCCGGAGGAAGACGAGCGTCTGAACCACACAACGCACGTCGTCCCCAGCCCCAAAGCGCCCTTCGAGTCTTGGAAGACTCTGGAAGAGCTGCGCAAGGAGGGTCCCGTACTAAGCAGCTTCAACGGGAAACGCCGCCGCCGCCGTCGCAGCAGCCTAGAATAGACTAGCGAGAGCTATACGTCGCTAGACACACGCCGCCGCCGTCGCCGCCGTCACCGCCGTCGTCGCCACTGCCGTCGCCACCGCCGCCAAGACCGCTATCAAGATGTCAAGCGATCGTGGTCGCGACGCAGAAGGCCAGGACTTCGGCCAGCAATTCAACGACGAGATGTCGGAGCAGCAGGCCCGCCGCGGGCCCGGCCGTCCCCCGTCACGTAGAGGAGCCCGTCGAGGCCGTGGCCGAGGCCGCGCCCCGGGATGGTCTGTGAGACTGCAGCCACGAAATGAGACTGCACGTCGCCCCGGACTTGATGCACAGTCCGCTGATGATGAACGCTCCGACACTGGAACAGATAGAGATTCCTATGCATCGGACCGTTCCCGCTCTCGCTCGCGCTCTCGCTCACGCTCCCGATCTCCACACACAGAGGAGGAAGGAGACAGAGAGCGACATCACGGGGCGGAAGAAGAGGGAGAACGAAGAGCGTCAGAAAATGTGATGCGCTGCCGGCATTGTAATCAGGACAACCACACGTCCGATTACTGCAGGGAATACAGACACAGAGACAGAAGGCTAAGCTGGCGAGATGAAGAGCGCCACGCTTACCTTCAGGGGCGTGCCCGCTATCAAATGCCCGGGCACAGGGAGAATCTTGCGCCACAGCGAGACGAACGGCCCCATGTCAGCTTTGTACAGCAGCAGGTGAAAGTCCCACCGTTCGATGGCAGCACCTGTTACTCGCTGTACCAAATGCAATTTGGGATCATAGCGGAGGATAATGGCTGGTCCCCGCAGCAGAAACGGACCCATCTTCTACGTGGCCTCACAGGGAAGGCCACCCAAGCGCTTGAAATCCTAACAAAACAGAAGAAAGAGATTACATTTGAAAATCTCGACACTACCCTGAAAAGGATGTTCACCATTAAGCTAACTAGAGGAGAGCTTAAGCGGCGTTTCGAACATCTGAAACAGGGAAGTGAAACCAGTGTGCGTGACTTCGCACTTGAAGTAGAGCAAGCTGGAAGGGCCTTCATGACGGCCGATGACGAGGAACACGTCCAGGAAGCAATGGTAGAAGTGTTCATTAAGGGACTGCATGACAAGAAGGCAGCCCTTGCACTCACCTACGCCACACCAGCCACCCTGGATAGCGCCGTGCATGAGTTGGAGCGTCGGCTTGATCTCCAGCTCGCCTTGGAGCCCCCACACAAGAAAGTGAGGACGCTCCAGGCAACAGAAGTTGGCAACCAAAATCTCACGACCACAGCGGAGGACATGGTATATGAGGATGAGCCCGATGAAGAGACTTTCGCAGCTCTCGTCTCCGCCCTCAATACAGTAGCTGCTGCACCCAACTCTGACGCCAACACACAGACAGGCGGCAGAGGCAGCAGGGGCGGAAGAGGCAGCCGCGGCCAAAGGGGAGGTCGCGGAGGCAGAGGATCCTCTCGAGGGTCCTATAACAATAGTGACAGGAATAATCAGAGGAAAAATGACCTCCATTGCACATACTGTGGCAAAAATAATCACACTATTGATTATTGCTACAAAAGGAAAGAGAGAGAGGGAGAGAAGTCAGACATTGTCTGCTTTTACTGCAATAAAGCAGGACATAAAGCCGCTGAATGTCGAAGCAAGACGCGTGACATTGCCAATGGAACCTACCGCGGACGTGGCTCTCAAAACAATCAAGGTGGAAACCAGCACTGGTTTCCCGCTCCCAACATGCCCCCGGACATGTATCAAGCAGCCATGGCGTGGTACAGGATGGGGCATGAGAGAGACAACCAAGGCGATCAGAGGCAACCAAAGGCCTTGTTGCCTCCTCCCCAGCCTAACCCTTCATCATCCGCGCAGAGCACTGGAAACATACCGTATGTGCCATCCTCGGGAAACTAGGGGCGGCCCCGGTCGTTAGGGCGATGACCGAGGCCCAGGAGGAGGGAGAGATAATTTCCCAAGTGACTCCACATCAGCCCCAGGAAAGACTGAAAAAGGATAAGGAATTAAAATCAAGAAAACAGAAGAGACAAGAGGCTCGAGATAAGCCTTTCAAATGTGTCCCTGAGGCAGACTGTAGAGCCTGCAATATCAACAGAATGGCACCAATTTTAAAGTGCAGAATTGAAGGCAAAGAGACTTATTCAGTGGCAGATACAGGAGCCACTATAACAGTCTTCAAAAGGACTGGCAGAGATCTGCCTCAGTCGAAGTTAAGGATGAAAGGCGCAACATCACACACAGGAATACTGTTTGGCCCGGCAATGACAAGAATTACCATCAACGGTAAGGACTATAATTACCCAGTCTATGAAGCAGACATCGAAGAAAATCTCCTTGGATTTGACTTCATGGACAAATATGATGCCGTCATAAAAGTCAAAAATAAAGAAATTTATTTTGGAGACAATAAAGCCCCTTTTGAGATGGGCAACTCCAAAGAAAAGGGCAAGTTCGATAGCGGCAAGCTTTTCTATACTGTTAGAGCAGGAAAAGATCTGATATTGAAGCCATTTGTGGAAAAGGAAATCAGTACCTTTTTGGAAACTGACTTTCAGGCTGATGAGTTGGAAAGGGTTTCCAACGTGTTTCTCGCAGAAGGCCAGACCAGAACTGACTCAGGAACTAGTGGTGCTCAAGTGCTGTCAACACCTGGGCAACTGCAGGGAAAGGGTCAGGAAGGTTGCACGCTCTCTGCGGAAACAGAAACAGATTTTGAGATTTTACGGTCCCTTGTAGGCGACCATTTTGAGGTTTTTGAGACCCCGACAGAGGGCAGAATTTTTGAGAAGTTGAAAACCGGTTCTTTATTGACTGATGATTTTTCTTTTGGAAGCCAGCCAATCCACAAAATGGAATTGAATGTCAGACTTGGACTGTTCTTGAATAGTAAAGGCACAGGCCCTATCGAAAATAAGCTAACCAAGTTGCCTGCTACTGTGATCATAGAAACGGGTGTGGTCCCATGCATATCGGGTCCTTTTACAGTATCCCTGACAAACTGTGGAGACAAATGTCTCAAAATTCCCAAATACGCAATTTTAGGGGAAGTATATCTCCTTCACCCAATGGGAGACAACTACGAAATTCAAGACGAATTTGCGGATGCAAATGAAACAGTTACCGTAAATTCTGTCTCAGCATTGCCAGAGGCCCCACGACCAGTGGAACATGTAATTAAACCGTTCCATGGGGTAGAGGTTGAGACAACTCCCTCTAAAGACCCCATACCTGAAAACACTCCTTTGCCAGAAGACTTGCAGAAAATGGTAGATAGATGTCAAAATCTTACCATAGAGGAAAAGAAGATGGTTGAAGATTTAATCAGGAAAAACCATGATGTGTTTGCTCCTGATAATTTCTCCTTCGGAAAATGTCCATGGTTACAATTCCGAATTGACACTGGAGACCATCCTCCAATCAAGCATAATGCAAGGCCTGTTCCGCTGCATTATAGGCAAGAAGTGTACAACACGTTTGCCAAGTATATCAAAATGGGAGCAATCAAGCCTAGTCAATCAGCCTGGGCATCGCCAATCCTTTGTGTTAAAAAGAAAACAGGGGAAATAAGAGTCTGTATAGACTACAGAGGACTCAACTCAATAACAAGAGTTCCCGCAATGCCCATACCTAGAGTAGGAGAATTACTCCAACACATAAGTGGCAAGAAAATTTACCATAGTTTTGATCTGGCCCATGGTTATCATAATTTGGAAGTGCACCCAGACGATCAGCCCAAAACGGCCATTATTCTTCCAGACGACTTAGGCCTCCCACATCGGCAGTATGAATATACTAGGATGGGGTTTGGCCTCTCAGCAGCACCAGGAGCTTTCCAGTATGTGGCAGACAGACTTGTCACCCCAGCCAAACAGCCAGATGAAACCAATGATTTAGGCCCCACAGTAGTGGCTTATATTGACGATGTTTGCATAGCTGGAGAAACATTCCAGCAGATGCTCCAGAGGCTGCAAGCCTTCTTTAACAGAATAAGAGCGGGAGGATTCCTGCTAAAGGCCAAAAAGTGTGACCTTTTCCAGAAGGAGATTCCTTTCCTCGGTCACATTGTCTCCGAATCTGGAATAAGAACAGACGGAAGCAAAATAGAGAAAGTAGTACATTGGCCGGTTCCGGAAAACTTGAAGGAACTCAGGACCTGGTTAGGCATGGTCAATTACTATACTAAGTACATACCTCAAATGGCAACCATTGCCACCCCTCTCTATCATTTACTGAAGAAAGGGGTTGAGTATTACTGGAGTGAAGAGTGTGACCTCGCCTTCAAGAAAATTAAGGAACAGTTGACCACCGCTCCTATTCTGGGCTCTCCAGATCCTTCCAAAGGGCCTTTCACTCTTACTACAGATTGTAGTCTCACCGGGATGGGAGCTGTGCTAACTCAAGAACAGGATGGCAAAGAAGTCACCATAGCCTACTGGTCCAAGGCACTCACTGCACCGCAAAGGAATTATTGCACAACCCACAGGGAATTACTAGCCCTGGTGGAAGCAGTGAAAGCATACGACTACTACCTTGCTGGAGCGCCTTTCATAGTCAAGTCTGACCACGCAGCCCTACAGTGGCTCAAGACGTTTAAAAATCCAACTGGCAAATTGGCCAGGTGGTTAGAGCGACTCGCTCCTTACAAGTTCCAAGTTGTCTATGAAAAAGGAACCAGGATTGGCCATGCTGATGCCCTCTCAAGAAGACCGGATCGACCCTGCAGTAAAGATTGCAGAAAATGCAATATATTAGAGGAGAGAGATGAAATTGCACAAATAAACCGTCTCTCAACTCTTTCAAATGGCAGTGATAAATTCACCATACTGCATACATACGGCTCCATTCTAGAAAGTCCGGAAGATTTGCCCATAGTCCACGCAGTAAGCCATGATGGAAAATTTGGCAAAGGGCTAGCCAGGCAACTGGAGCAAGAATTCCAACTCCGAGAGGACTTCTTGAAAGAAAAAGACAGAGGATTCCCCGGCTATGTTGCCCTGCAGAGAGGAAACAGAATTATAGTGAATCTTATCACAAAATCAAGATATTTTCACAAACCAACTAGCACTGACATAGAGCAGGCTTTCCTCTTACTCCGAGACTGGCTGGAAGCCAACCACATATCAGAGTGGTGCCTGCCCGAACTTGGATGTGGTCTGGACCAACTGGAAAGCAGCCTCCTGCTCCAGATGCTGGTAAAGGTTTTCGGTCACACTGATATGACCCTAGTGATGTATCACTATGATCCTCCACAGGAATGCCTCTATGATATTGCAGCAGAAAAGACCTGTAACATAGAATGCGGACACTGTGAGCCGATTACAGACACAGAAGATATTACAGTGAATTGGACAAGGATTGTCCCAGACGGAGTCTCCACAGAGGACATGATAAAGGAACAAAGACTAGACCAGGATATAATGCCTATCCTCGTTGCTGTGGAAGAAGGCAAACGCCCTCACCTGAATGAAATAGTAGGCCTCAGCAGCAGGACAAGGTCATTATGGCATCAATTTAATTCTCTGTGCATGGACAACAAACTCCTCCACAGAAGGTTTGAGCATCCCAGTGGGCTACCTGAAAAGGAGAGACTCCAGTTAATACTACCAAGAAAATATGTGGACAGTACAATCAAACATTACCACTCACAACTTGGTGAAGTGAACCACTTCGGTGTCGCCAAAACCCTGGGACACTTGAACAGGTTTTTCTGGTGGCCTGGAATGAGCACTGATGTAGCAGCAAATATTTCAAAGTGCGAAAAATGTCTGAAGTACAAAGGTCCAATTAAAAAGGGTAAAGCCCCTTTAAAAATCTTCCAGGATGGAGTGCTCCATGGGCGCTGGCATGTAGACGTGTGCGACATGCCAGCCACGGCGGACGGGTACAGATATTTACTCGTAGCCATCGAAGCATTCTCCGGCTGGCCAGTAATGGTCCCGATGAAGAAGCAAAATGCAGAAACTATCGCCAGGGCCCTCATCGAACATGTATTTTCGGTGTACGGCGCCCCGATCTCCATCCTCACGGACCAAGGTAGAGCGTTCGAATCAGAGCTCTTCAAGGAGATAATGGATCTCTACCAAATAAGGAAGCTGCGGACCTCAGGATATCACCCTTCTGCAAATGGAAAGGCAGAAAGATGGATTAGGACCTTAAAGAAGAATATCGCCATGCTGGTTGGCAAAGCGCAACACAGCTGGCCTGACTACGTACCATTTGTAGCACAGGCTTACCGCAGCCTCCCGCACTCCGCCCACAAATTCTCTCCGTACGAGGTCCTCTTCGGCGCCCCCATGCGGACGCCCTCCACCCTCACGCAGGGCATTCCCCCGTACTCAAGGCCACTGGAGAGTTACCCGTACGAGGTCAGAGAAGCGCTCGCCCAAATCCACGACACCGTCAGAATGATGAATAGCCAAGCTGCAACAAAAATGAAGGAATATTATGATCGGACAGCAATGGTCCAGCCTTTCGTGGTAGGGGATAAAGTCCTTCTCTACCGAAAAGCAAGAAAATCGGGAGAATCTCTCAAATTGAAGGCGTTGTGGGAAGGACCGTTCAAAATTGTCAGCATACTGAATGACTGCAATGCGAGAATAGAGCGGGATGACCCGCCGAGGGAGAGGCTCATTGTGCACATGGACCGCCTCGCCCCATACCCGAAAACCGAAGACTCGCAAGGCGCCTGGCTTAACTTTCTAGATTTAGCATAGCTCTTGCACAAGGAGAAGGACCCCGTCATCAAGATGGAAACCTCAAGCAGGCCGGCAAGGGCCTGGAGAAGTACCTCCGACAACGTCGCCCCCCCCCCCCTTAATCGGGTTGCGGGTACGCTTAACGCGGCATTGTTGAAGGGCCTACGGCAGGCGCGTTCGACCCGCCGCCGACCCCGGCATCAGCGCGCCGCCTGGCGCCGCCGCGCCCCGCGAGCATTGTTGTCGTGCACCTGCGCCGCGCCGCGCCGCGCGCACCCCGCGGCCGACGGCTTGCCCCCCCTCCAGGATGCACCCCCACCCTCTCCAGGACGCGGCCGAGCCGACGCCGACGAAGGGAAGCTCAACAACCACGCCGTCAGTTCGTGTTCAGCCACCGGCCTAGCCGTCTCGATCCTTACTTGCCTCAGTGCGCCCCTTTGTTCTTTCGTGTGTGTTCGGTGTCCACGTGCCTGCCATGTCACCTGTTCCTCCCGGAAAAGTGGCCGAAGTTGTGGGCGGAATACGCCTAAATCGCCTGCGGCAGAGATACCAGGAGATCTCGGGCGCCCCAGCCCCCGACAACCTCACCGTCGGAGACCTAGACCGCCTCATCATGGAAACACTAGTGGTCCAACCTGAACGGCCGGTCACCCCCTGCCTAGAGATCCACGTGGGAGAACTAGACGAAGAGGCCCTGCTCGCATCACCTCCCCATACCTCAGAGGCGCCACCCTGCGACTCCAAGCCGACCTACGCTGCCCCCGCCGCCAAGCTGAAGTCAATCATCCTGCCCGGTCCTGCCCCGACTGACCGAAGCCCTAAACCCCCCAAGGTCAGAACAGCGCGCCGCCAGAGTGTCCCTGACCTGTCCGCGGCTGCGCGTCAACGGCCTACCAAGGCCAAGGCACGCGTTCAACCTCCCCTGGTGCTGCGGCTCAAGTCGAAGCCAGCAAAGCCAAGCGGTACTCCCACGACCCGCCTGCCCGGCATCAAGGAGTGGCATATTCCGAAAAGGCAAGGCGCCCCCACCCCCGCTCCGGCCGCCTCCGTCTCGCCCCTCACGGAGCCAACAGCGAAGCCGACACCAACCCACCCCAAGACTCAGCACAACAAGCGCGGCAAACGCGAGAGGAAACCCAGGAGACCAGTGCCACCCAAGCCCTCCCGGGCGCCAACACCCCCGCCTCTCCTGGTGGAGGACATCCGAGTGACGTTCGACAACGACACCTCCAAGAATGTCGTCGAAAATCCGGCCTCTCCACCCACTCTCCACCTGCTGGACGGAGAGTGCGACCACTTGGAGAATCTGTTCGAGGATTTGGATTTGAATTCGGCGCTGAACCCTATGGCGGCCGAATTCACTCCGCTGGCTCACTGGCCGCCCAACCCCTCAGCTTTCCAACGGGAAACCCCCTCAACGACCCAGGAAGTCGCCTCGACACAGCCGGCTGCACCTGCCCCAGCCCTCCGGGGATACTTCACGGCCGGGTACACGGGAGCCCAACAACCTCCTCCTCCTGTCCCTGCACCCCCTGCCAGACCCGCACCTGGAAAGAGCACTGGCAAAAACCTGCGGTGCCCCCGATGCAGAGGCCGCAATCATGATTTCGCATCATGCACCAGACCATCCGCCAGCTTCATGAAGCATACGGAAAGGTTACTTGGTTTCTCTGTGGCACAGAAAAGGCAGAAAAAGAATTCGAACCTTCCACCAATGTCTGAATTGCTGCAACTTATCCGGAGGCTGGTTCCCCCTCCTCCAACTCAGTGACTGTCCTGTGTGATGTGCGTGACTCGTGTGAATGTGTGAGCAACTGATGAAAAGTAATTTGTTTTAACCTATCATTATTACCTTATCGTTATTATTGTTTGTTTACCTTTTCAATTGTTCTTCTAGCCTTTAATTTTTGATTTCAATCTGCCCTGTAACTTAAGCCTCTAGACTCTATTAATATCGTTTGTAAATGTCGCGTCTGTTTCTCCACTTTAGTTTTGTTCTATCTTTTCAAAAATCGTTCTTGACTGTAAATATTCTCTCTTTACTTGAATAGTCAATTTGTTTAACAATGAAACTACCATTTCCTTTGTCTCTCCTAAACCTTATACTAACAGCAAGAAAAACCAGATAAACACGCCAACTGAACTGTGTCACTACCTGTTCTAATTGCGCTCAGTCTTAAATGTGTCCTTGACCTCTAAGACTACACAAACAAAGAAAACGCGACTAATGTGTCCTCGACCTCTAGTTCGCTAGGCAAAAATTTTACGATTTCACTGTAATGTGCTGAAAACCTCTACAGATGAATCAAACACTAACACGCAAAAATGATTCATCATCGGTGTGTATCAGAACCTCTGATGATAAATCATTAGACGGATCGGCCAAGTGTGTCTCTGACCTCTTTTGACTTCGTCAAAATAGGAGAGACAAAGCGAACTCAAAAATTTGATAAACTAACTTTTAAAAATTCTAAAACTTTTCTTCAACGGATTCGCCTCTCAACTTTGGGAGAGAGTGGTTCTAGTAACAATTTAATTAACAAATCTAAAGAAGGACAGAAACTAACTAAAGTTAAAAATACTTACCTCAATGGCTCAGTGTTAAAATCCTCTCAGCTCCTTGGCAGCAATTCAAGTCATTCCAACCCTCTTAAAATTCTTCAGTTCAGTAATGCCGGATAACCTAAACAAATAAGTAAAACTAAATTAATTAAATGAAATTAAACTCGGAAAAATTCAATCTTAAAGGCTAGACTTATCCGCTTACCTTTTAAATCTTGCTATCCGAAATCCAAAGCAACTCTAACCTTTCTTGGCCAAGTTGAAAGTCCGGACTGTAACGGCTCCTGAGTTAAACTTGCTAGTCTCCACTATCGCTTTCCAATCTAAAGGAAATTTCAAAGGCGTCAGAATAATTATTTCTACTCGCCAGAATAAAAACTAAAGTCTTACCTTTAAAGATTAAATCCTCAGTACGTCTCTTGCATTCTCAGGCCGGCTATCCCGCCAATTTTCTTTACGGGCAGTCTGGACCGCTGACGTCACACAGCTGCCTATTACAACTAGTGCTTATTGGCAGTCGGTCTCCAATGTTTACAAGCAAGATGTACTGGATGTCAACAAACGTTAAAGTAATACCTTGAGCCATAAAATCCTCTATGTGACAAGTTTCAGTTCCAGTTTCAGTTTTCATAAATTAAATACTTCCTTAGTTTCTTCTTGAATGACTCTTGTCAGTTGCTTTGGATAAAGGAAATCGTAGCTTTGGTAGAACCCTAACCTCTAGCCTGGTAAGAAGAAAACCTTTTTGAAACGCTGAATCTGCATACTGAAGACAACAACGCAGATCTCGACCTACTCGACTAGAAGGACTACCAGCGAACAAACATCAACGCAGATTTCAAGTGGACAGGAACGCCAAATCAAAAGTTACGTATGGTAAAATGTCAACTTAGTTAAGATACTTAGGAACGAGATGGTGTCTTAGATAGGTTTAGACAGTGGTAGGATGACACCAAGGCAACCCTTAATTCGAAAGAATTAAAGGTAGTTGTAGGACAATTAATCTGTGCAAAGCTTTTGTCTGTTTCTTATGTTACAGCCCAGCATCCACTAACCCTTTGTGATCGAGTCCCTCAAGTGGCTAACAACGGCATGTGTCAGTCCCTACTGCAGAGGGCATCTGCTAGTTTCCCCTTGACACGACGTAGTGAATGGACTTCGATCTACCCTTTATTTTAATTTTTGTTTAAAACCTGCGTTCCTGTGACCTCTGGTCTGACAAACCGAGATCAACACACGTGTGTATGGGCGTTTGGTTCTTACAGAACATCATGCGAAGAACCAAGACAACTCATCAATTTAATTTAAGATTTCCCTTTTAACTTCTTGTTCACGAATTAATTCTTTCATCGAAAAGTTTGTATAACTTCACTCAGATCTAACGTCATTCATTGCATTTGTTAAAAACTTTTTAAGCGGGCTATTTGAGACCTTTCTAAGGAGGGAGTGGTGTTGTGAATAGCAGTTTTATTTACAAAGGACTCTTTAACCTAACCTGCACACACCTATGGCCGCAGCCATCTTACCTTACTCCGACTCCAAGGTCTCTACAATGCCTGCCCCTACTCTTTTTGTTTCCTTCTACCCCCACTCCAACCAGCGCCCGGCCGGCGCTCCCCTATAAATTAAACCCCCGCTCAGCTCTCGTCGCCCAGTCTTGAGCTGTCTATTGTAGAAGCCAAAGCTACCAATAAACAGACTAAGCCTGCTTTCTTCGCCTCCTTTGTCAAAACCACCAGATAGTAATTCCCTGTGGGTTGTGCAATAATTCCTTTGCGGTGCAGTGAGTGCCTTGGACCAGTAGGCTATGGTGACTTCTTTGCCATCCTGTTCTTGAGTTAGCACAGCTCCCATCCCGGTGAGACTACAATCTGTAGTAAGAGTGAAAGGCCCTTTGGAAGGATCTGGAGAGCCCAGAATAGGAGCGGTGGTCAACTGTTCCTTAATTTTCTTGAAGGCGAGGTCACACTCTTCACTCCAGTAATACTCAACCCCTTTCTTCAGTAAATGATAGAGAGGGGTGGCAATGGTTGCCATTTGAGGTATGTACTTAGTATAGTAATTGACCATGCCTAACCAGGTCCTGAGTTCCTTCAAGTTTTCCGGAACCGGCCAATGTACTACTTTCTCTATTTTGCTTCCGTCTGTTCTTATTCCAGATTCGGAGACAATGTGACCGAGGAAAGGAATCTCCTTCTGGAAAAGGTCACACTTTTTGGCCTTTAGCAGGAATCCTCCCGCTCTTATTTTTGACATCTATCTACCATTTTCTGCAAGTCTTCTGGCAAAGGAGTGTTTTCAGGTATGGGGTCTTTAGAGGGAGTTGTCTCAACCTCTACCCCATGGAACGGTTTAATTACATGTTCCACTGGTCGTGGGGCCTCTGGCAATGCTGAGACAGAATTTACGGTAACTGTTTCATTTGCATCCGCAAATTCGTCTTGAATTTCGTAGTTGTCTCCCATTGGGTGAAGGAGATATACTTCCCCTAAAATTGCGTATTTGGGAATTTTGAGACATTTGTCTCCACAGTTTGTCAGGGATACTGTAAAAGGACCAGATATGCATGGGACCACACCCGTTTCTATGATCACAGTAGCAGGCAACTTGGTTAGCTTATTTTCGATAGGGCCTGTGCCTTTACTATTCAAGAACAGTCCAAGTCTGACATTCAATTCCATTTTGTGGATTGGCTGGCTTCCAAAAGAAAAATCATCAGTCAATAAAGAACCGGTTTTCAACTTCTCAAAAATTCTGCCCTCTGTCGGGGTCTCAAAAACCTCAAAATGGTCGCCTACAAGGGACCGTAAAATCTCAAAATCTGTTTCTGTTTCCGCAGAGAGCGTGCAACCTTCCTGACCCTTTCCCTGCAGTTGCCCAGGTGTTGACAGCACTTGAGCACCACTAGTTCCTGAGTCAGTTCTGGTCTGGCCTTCTGCGAGAAACACGTTGGAAACCCTTTCCAACTCATCAGCCTGAAAGTCAGTTTCCAAAAAGGTACTGATTTCCTTTTCCACAAATGGCTTCAATATCAGATCTTTTCCTGCTCTAACAGTATAGAAAAGCTTGCCGCTATCGAACTTGCCCTTTTCTTTGGAGTTGCCCATCTCAAAAGGGGCTTTATTGTCTCCAAAATAAATTTCTTTATTTTTGACTTTTATGACGGCATCATATTTGTCCATGAAGTCAAATCCAAGGAGATTTTCTTCGATGTCTGCTTCATAGACTGGGTAATTATAGTCCTTACCGTTGATGGTAATTCTTGTCATTGCCGGGCCAAACAGTATTCCTGTGTGTGATGTTGCGCCTTTCATCCTTAACTTCGACTGAGGCAGATCTCTGCCAGTCCTTTTGAAGACTGTTATAGTGGCTCCTGTATCTGCCACTGAATAAGTCTCTTTGCCTTCAATTCTGCACTTTAAAATTGGTGCCATTCTGTTGATATTGCAGGCTCTACAGTCTGCCTCAGGGACACATTTGAAAGGCTTATCTCGAGCCTCTTGTCTCTTCTGTTTTCTTGATTTTAATTCCTTATCCTTTTTCAGTCTTTCCTGGGGCTGATGTGGAGTCACTTGGGAAATTATCTCTCCCTCCTCCTGGGCCTCGGTCATCGCCCTAACGACCGGGGCCGCCCCTAGTTTCCCGAGGATGGCACATACGGTATGTTTCCAGTGCTCTGCGCGGATGATGAAGGGTTAGGCTGGGGAGGAGGCAACAAGGCCTTTGGTTGCCTCTGATCGCCTTGGTTGTCTCTCTCATGCCCCATCCTGTACCACGCCATGGCTGCTTGATACATGTCCGGGGGCATGTTGGGAGCGGGAAACCAGTGCTGGTTTCCACCTTGATTGTTTTGAGAGCCACGTCCGCGGTAGGTTCCATTGGCAATGTCACGCGTCTTGCTTCGACATTCAGCGGCTTTATGTCCTGCTTTATTGCAGTAAAAGCAGACAATGTCTGACTTCTCTCCCTCTCTCTCTTTCCTTTTGTAGCAATAATCAATAGTGTGATTATTTTTGCCACAGTATGTGCAATGGAGGTCATTTTTCCTCTGATTATTCCTGTCACTATTGTTATAGGACCCTCGAGAGGATCCTCTGCCTCCGCGACCTCCCCTTTGGCCGCGGCTGCCTCTTCCGCCCCTGCTGCCTCTGCCGCCTGTCTGTGTGTTGGCGTCAGAGTTGGGTGCAGCAGCTACTGTATTGAGGGCGGAGACGAGAGCTGCGAAAGTCTCTTCATCGGGCTCATCCTCATATACCATGTCCTCCGCTGTGGTCGTGAGATTTTGGTTGCCAACTTCTGTTGCCTGGAGCGTCCTCACTTTCTTGTGTGGGGGCTCCAAGGCGAGCTGGAGATCAAGCCGACGCTCCAACTCATGCACGGCGCTATCCAGGGTGGCTGGTGTGGCGTAGGTGAGTGCAAGGGCTGCCTTCTTGTCATGCAGTCCCTTAATGAACACTTCTACCATTGCTTCCTGGACGTGTTCCTCGTCATCGGCCGTCATGAAGGCCCTTCCAGCTTGCTCTACTTCAAGTGCGAAGTCACGCACACTGGTTTCACTTCCCTGTTTCAGATGTTCGAAACGCCGCTTAAGCTCTCCTCTAGTTAGCTTAATGGTGAACATCCTTTTCAGGGTAGTGTCGAGATTTTCAAATGTAATCTCTTTCTTCTGTTTTGTTAGGATTTCAAGCGCTTGGGTGGCCTTCCCTGTGAGGCCACGTAGAAGATGGGTCCGTTTCTGCTGCGGGGACCAGCCATTATCCTCCGCTATGATCCCAAATTGCATTTGGTACAGCGAGTAACAGGTGCTGCCATCGAACGGTGGGACTTTCACCTGCTGCTGTACAAAGCTGACATGGGGCCGTTCGTCTCGCTGTGGCGCAAGATTCTCCCTGTGCCCGGGCATTTGATAGCGGGCACGCCCCTGAAGGTAAGCGTGGCGCTCTTCATCTCGCCAGCTTAGCCTTCTGTCTCTGTGTCTGTATTCCCTGCAGTAATCGGACGTGTGGTTGTCCTGATTACAATGCCGGCAGCGCATCACATTTTCTGACGCTCTTCGTTCTCCCTCTTCTTCCGCCCCGTGATGTCGCTCTCTGTCTCCTTCCTCCTCTGTGTGTGGAGATCGGGAGCGTGAGCGAGAGCGCGAGCGAGAGCGGGAACGGTCCGATGCATAGGAATCTCTATCTGTTCCAGTGTCGGAGCGTTCATCATCAGCGGACTGTGCATCAAGTCCGGGGCGACGTGCAGTCTCATTTCGTGGCTGCAGTCTCACAGACCATCCCGGGGCGCGGCCTCGGCCACGGCCTCGACGGGCTCCTCTACGTGACGGGGGACGGCCGGGCCCGCGGCGGGCCTGCTGCTCCGACATCTCGTCGTTGAATTGCTGGCCGAAGTCCTGGCCTTCTGCGTCGCGACCACGATCGCTTGACATCTTGATAGCGGTCTTGGCGGCGGTGGCGACGGCAGTGGCGACGACGGCGGTGACGGCGGCGACGGCGGCGGCGTGTGTCTAGCGACGTATAGCTCTCGCTAGTCTATTCTAGGCTGCTGCGACGGCGGCGGCGGCGTTTCCCGTTGAAGCTGCTTAGTACGGGACCCTCCTTGCGCAGCTCTTCCAGAGTCTTCCAAGACTCGAAGGGCGCTTTGGGGCTGGGGACGACGTGCGTTGTGTGGTTCAGACGCTCGTCTTCCTCCGGGGCAGGGTCGAGGAGGACGACACGGGCAGGAGTGCGCTCCTCAGTGAGGCTGTAGTCGGCGCCTAGCTGGAAGGTCGTCTTGTAGTAGACGCGGACCTTTCGCTGCAGTACGTCGACGTAGCACAGCAAAGAGTCCGGGAAAGACGGATCGTCTACTATTTTGGCAGGGCACAGCTTCTTGGAGAGCAGGAGAGGGAGGACGAGATAAGTGACGTCGTTGACGTACTTTTCGTCGTAGTAGTAGTAGTCGTACTCTGCCGACGGGACCGCGCCGAACACGTGTTCGGCCTCCACGGTGGGTGTCTGCATTGAGCGGTGCGGGGCGCGCTCGGTGCAGGACACGACTCTACTGGTCAGGGACACGGTCGAGTACGTGTGGGTGGACACGGCGCAGGTGGTCAGAGACACGCCTGTGCGGGTCAGGCCTTGAGGGACACTACGAGGTTGGTCAAAGACACGGCCTTCGTTGGTCAAGAGGGACACGGCGTAGTCGGTCAAGGACACGATTTTCGCGGGTCAGGATAGAACAGGAGAAACAGGACACAGCTAGGTAGGTCTAGGACACTACTGTCGCAGGTCAAACACAGCTAGGAGGGTCAGCGACACGACTTAGCAGGTCAGATAAGAAACCCTTAAAAGAAACACGGCGTGGCAGGTCTAGGACGCAACCAACGCGGGTCAGGAACACGGCTAAGAGGGTCAGGGACACGACTTAGCGGGTCAGAAAGACGAGAAATCACAGGAGAAAGGACACAGCGAGGTTGGTCAGGGACACGACCGTCGCGGGTCAGCAACAATACAGTAACCTAGCAACTAACACACACACACAATCAACACAGCCTTTGCAGGTTAAAAACACAGCAAGGGAAGGTCTGTCCTTTCGCTCACACAACCTTCAAAGGTGCTAGGACACAATGAGGGAAGGTACTCCTTTCACTAACACGATCTCGCAGGTCTAAAGACACAGCAGAGAAAGGTTTTCTCGCACTCAACCGACTGTGGCGGGTCTGGGACACAGCCGCAGTTAAAACGCAAACTCTCTCACTCAATCTAAAGCTAAATACAGAGAACACAAAACAAATCACAGCTCACTCACTCACAATTCGAAGCACAAATCCCTAGCCTCCTCCTCCCTCACGGAAAAAGGGGGCAAGCGATTTGCTAAAAGGGCACAATCCACAACCTGAACTTTCTCTTATCCTTTTTAACCGCTGCCACCAGTTCTTTTATTTTTGCAGTATATTGCTTTTCTTACTGCTTTTCATTTGGAAAAAATAAGTGACACAGGAAAGACAGATATGACTGCTGTGATTCAGTGTTACATTTTTCTTTCTAATCATTTAACGTTATGAGATAAGTAATATTGCTCAAGATTATATTTTTGTTTGTTTTATTTCGCTACTAGTTTGCTATTTTTGCTAGATGGTTCTTTTATTTTTGCAGTATATTGCTTTTCTTACTGCTTTTCATTTGGAAAAAATAAGTGACACAGGAAAGACAGATATGACTGCTGTGATTCAGTGTTACATTTTTCTTTCTAATCATTTAACGTTATGAGCTAAGTAATATTGCTCAAGATTATATTTTTGTTTGTTTTAATTCGCTACTAGTTTGCTATTTTTGCTAGATGGTTCTTTTATTTTTGCAGTATATTGCTTTTCTTACTGTTTTTCTGTTAGAAAAGATAAATGACATCGATAAGAAAGACTATATGACTGCTGTGATTCATAAGTGTTATACCTTGTTTCTTTCTAATTATTTTAAGTTATGAGCTAAGTAATATTGCTCAAGATTATTTTTGTTTGTCTTAATTTGTTCCTAGTTTGCTATTTTACTGATCTCACTTTGTAACATTGTTGTAATCTTTTTACAAAAATAAGTATTAGTTTAGTTTTACTAAAATTTTACTTGCAAACAATGTTTTTGTTATAAATAAAGTCAAGAATTTGCACTTTACATACTAAGAAACTTATTTGAGGGAATTCATCACTCTCATGCACTACCATTACATGTAACACCTTTTATATATTCCTTATAAAAGATCACTTGAACTTATTACATTTTATAACAAACAGAACTATTTATGAAATAGAAATAACCCATTTAAAAAACCTACGTTATTTATGCGTTAATGACTTGGTAATATCTGGGTAATTACTGGGTTATTTCTAGCAAATTACTGAGTAATTTCTGGGGAATAACTGGGTTATTAGGAGTTTATAAAACTTTATAACAGGCCTCTTATAAAAAAGATACAACTTTTTCATAAAATTTTGATTTGATGTTTATAAAATTTTATAAAGGTCACTTTCAGAGGGAAACATGCGAACAAATGGGCGATGCTCATGCAGGAGGCTGGGCGTGAGGCTCTTGAACTTTACAATTGCTTCCGTGACAAGTTAATCACTGTCACATTAACTCCTGAAGGCGCCGTCCAGAAGGATGACAAGTCTAAGGACTATGATGCGGTGATAAAGGAATTCAGGGCCTCTGCAGAGGTCAATAAATCGGTCAGTAGTATTCGCAAGAAGTTCAATCAAAGAAATCAGAAACCAGGGGAACCATTTGGCACATGGTTCACTGAAATTAAGAATCTCGTAAAAGATTGCGAATATGAAAACATCACAGATTACATGCTGAAAGATCGCCTGGAGTGGGGCTCCACTGACCAAAAGGTCAGGGAGACCAGGGAGACCATCCGGGAAAATCCTCAGTGGACGCTAGATCGGGCCATCCTCTGCTGCAAAGTATTCACCCTTTAATGCCACTTTTTTTAAAAAAAATTGTCAATCATTGCACAACTGCTACTTGGAGACAGCACCCCTCGGGGCTCAGCTCAGACCAGCTCAGTCCAGACGGCCGCGGCCGCCCCAAAGCAAAACGTCTACCTGCCGAGCCGAGCTCGCCGAGCTGGGCGCCGCTGGCAGTTGCTAGGCAGTTACATGATGTATGTGTGTACAGCTAGGTTTTACCCAGCCCTGCGCCGCGCGGGCGCGGCTGCGCGCGGAGCAAGCGCGTTGCAGTGCCGCCCCGCCCCGCCCCGCCAGCTTTGCTCTGCACCGGTTATGCTGCCCGGCTCTGCCCGGCCCGACAGCTCGGGAATCATTTCCCGTGCGGAGGGGAGCTGCGCCCGGGTGCTTTGCGGAACTGGCGCAGCGGCGCGGTGCGGCCGGGCAGAGCCGGGATGCACTCCGTGCTAGAGAGTCTCTGTGCCCGTGCCCACCGTGCCGCTGCCGGCCAAGTCTGCTCTGCCCCGCCCCGCCCCGCCCCGCGCCTACTAGAGGCTCTAGCTGCTCCAGCGCCCGAGAGTGCTCCAGTCCGCTCCAGGTGTTCTGCCTACAGCTTATAAGTGAAGTGAAGCAGTCAGCAGCCGCCCCGCCGGGTCCCGCTGTCTCGCAGGGGCAGGGGCAGCGGCTCGACGGACTCACGTAACATTCGGGACGTGTGTCGCCTCGCCTTTCCTCTCCTCCCACGATGTCTCCAGCTGAACACACTATGAAAAATTGTTGATTGCAGAAATCTTTATAGAGCCTAACATCAAATTATTGTTCGATCCATCAGAGTAGTTATGGGCATTTAAAAATTTACTCGTTATATAACCGAAAGTTCCATTCCCAGAACTAAAAGTTCGATGCCTTGAACGGATCGAACTACAGTTCGATTGCACCAAAAAATTTTGTGAGTGCAAGCGCGAGAGCGAGCCGAGTGAGCACAGCGGCTCGATTTCTGGATTGGCGAGT